>JAQZBX010019076.1:0-34070 GCA_029593785.1 Cabassous unicinctus
TTCTAAAGATCCCACAACATGATACATCATGCAGAAGAAAAACTAAACATTCAACATAAACAACCCCTCCCCCACTCCATACTTGAGGAATTGGGCAAGTATAGTGTTCATGAATGTTTGCATCTAAGTTGTACTTAAGTCCTGGAGGGGGAATTAGATGATGGCTTAGAGAGGACTAAGACATTAAGGAGGAAAAATTACTTTTTCTTACTACATAATCTGGACAAACTCTTTAGAAAATCTTATAAGAAAGCACTGGTTTTCTATTCAAATCAATACCACACCCACTCTTCCATGACTTGTAAAATGAGGAAATAACACGATCACTTCTAAGTGGTGGAACATCTGAAAATGCAATTGGATACATTAAAATCGAAATGATACCTTTTCAGATCTGGTTTACTGATGAGTCATATTAGGAATTGGAAACAGCACACATAACACAGGAGTAGTTAATGAGCTAAGATTCAGATACAGCTTACTAAAGATGTGTCAACTGTCTTCAATTGTTTCTGTGAGACTTTGAAAGAGCATTTTGTATTGCTATTCTCCTTTAGCATATAGTTTCTCATAATTGTGAATACTGAAAGTTTTGAGAAGACTTTGAGAGACCTCTGACTTTTTAACCTTATAACTAGAGGGGGCAAAGGAACTTTATCTACATGAAGAATTAAGGAAACTCTTAAGTAAAATGTAGATTAAGACACATAAAATCTTTCCGGTAATAACTCCATAATTCTTTCCTCTTTTACTCATCTTTGCTCTTACCCTCATTCCTTCATGATTTATTTTGGTATTTATTCTCTCCTCTTTAATACCTTCGTTTTGGTTTCCTACCCCTATTCAAAAAGCTTCTCCAATCTCAAAGTTGTGAATCCGCACCTGCACACAAAACCTTTCTCTTGTGTTTCCTTTTTGACAAACCCAATGGGCGATTCTCTACTGTTTTTTTTAGTCTTGTTTTGTTTTTTGTTTTTACTAACTAGTCACTCCTTCTTCCCAAACTACAGCGTTCATTGTTGTTAATGAGCTCGTGCAAAACCAACTTCAACCGACCTTAGAGAATAAACATCTACTACATGATGGGAAATAGCCTTTAATGATATGATAAGGATGTGGCTTTATAGTTTTCCCCTAATTCATGGTTTTGAGGGCACATTTTTAGATATACGGTTTATGGTAGTTATATTTGCATTTATCTGCATGAAATGTTGCTACTAAAACAAGGACATTTACAACCAAATGCCTTTTTGCAAAGAGATAAGATAAAGTTCCTTGATGATGGAAAGAGTCCTGTGCAGTGCAGAACCCTGGACCTAATGACCCTGGTCACTTTTCCAGCTCTGTTATCCATGCACTTATTATTCTTAACTTATTTATGGCCATGCATTAAATCATATTTCAACATAAACTCTATTTTGTTATATGGGTTCACCCAGAGGAAGAAAAGACCAGATTCTCCCAGTAACCGATATATAGGGAGTTCTATTCATTCTATTTATCTATGATTCTTAAAGGACAACTGTACCCTTGTTTAAAGGAGGTCAGTATCACAGCTGTTCTGCTTCTGAAAATTATTCTGGAATGTATAATACATCCTGTATGAAAAGCATGATAGTCACTTATATGCCACGGCTATATTTGGAAGAAAGCAGTTCTCTAGTTTTTATTGAGTTAATACTTTTCATATAATGGCTATTTCAGAATTTAGTTCGAGGCAGTCCCTTGCTTACAGGAAGAATGAGTATCCAAAAACATTTTGCTTATTTCGGCATGCCCTGCAATTGAGTAAGTATCTTTGAGGATATGCTTTTTAATTATAAAACTTGGTTGGATGTTGAGGAATCTACTAAGGTACGGCAACAATTATTTCAGAAAGGATCTTTGAATAGTTTACATTTCCTTTTTGAAGAGGCTCTCTGGGGGCAAATTCAAGCATTCACAAATAGATATAAATACATATATAATTCAAACTCTTGTTATGAATAAAAGTAGTATATCTTGGAGGAGTTGGAAGGACCTGGATTCGAACTCTTGCTCTGCTGTTTGATTTTGGACAAGTTGCTTGAATTCTTGATGCTTCAGGTTCCTTACATAAAAATACAAATATTATACCTATATCAAAGAAGTACATGTTTCAATGCACATAAATGCATGGGATATAGCAGGTACTCAATAAATGTAAGTTCCTTTCCTATTAAAATATTTTTTTCCTAATGACCTTCCCTATCATCCCTTGATTGCTCATAGTTCCAGGATTTATCTAAAATCACATGAAGCCTTGAACTTTATTCTTTAGTATCATTCTCTCAAAAGAGGAGCAGTCTACAGTATGTGAATTATCAAAGAGTGTTTGGTTAAAATTCATAAATAGGTATATCATAAATAGAAGAGTCATTGCATCATAAACAAGGAAATACCATAGATTTCAGGCTAACCTCTACTTGGAAATTTGCAATTTTTCAAAAAATCCTCCCTTCACCTCAAATGAAAAGACCATATTTTAGATTTAATTCTTAAAGTCTGCAGAAACCTGGTAAGTTTGGTTGTAAACAGTGTTAAGCTATGCCAAAAACAGTTTAGCTTGAGAATATATTATCTACAGGGCAGAAAAGACCCAGCAGGAACTGAATATATTTGGCTTGGTTAAAACACATTTTTTTCCTCTTGTGGAGACCACCTACGAATTCAACTTGATCACCTTACTTGCACACCAGATTTCTCTTCAATCCATAGTTTCTCTTTCCAGGATATACATGTTTAGGTTTATTTTCTGTTGTTGTGTGTTTGTTTTTTTGTTTTTTCAATGGACAAGACTTAAGGAAGAATTTAAAAAATGTAAATAACTCCCCAGTGTTAATAAATCTCACCATCAAAATTACTCTGGCCAATTTATTTACATAAGTCCCTGGTTTCCTTAACCCATGAGGAAAACTGCAACTCCCTGGCTATTTTTTTCTTAACAGATGAATTTTATCACAAATAGGTCTGGCATCTTGTTATTGCCATAGCTGGACAACTCTTAGATCTTATTCATTAGCCTGCTGAACTGTTCCTTTTTCAGAGACATAGACAATATCCAAAATATTTCTGATATTCTTGTTTTTAACTGTTGTGACTTGCTGAATCAAAGAAGCTTAGTTTGATACAAGTTCAATGTCATTTCCTTCAAGAATTAACTCATCTTTCTGGGCTTGAGATACTGAACAAGCAATGCCTGGCCTCATCTGAACCCTGTGGATATATTTTTCACCCAAGAAATTGTGGATTTCAGCAAGAGACCCACTCTCCTGAAAAACAACTTTGATGGGGAAGTGAGCATACCCAGACCTTATCTTGTAACGGAAGCCCAGTGTAATCCCCTTGATCAAGTTGTGTTATGAAAACTGTAGCCAGTTCCTTTGTATTCCCTGCCATTTGTCAACCCAAAGACTCTTCTTTTTCTTTCCACAGAGGCTGAGTTCTACATTGATGTGATTGCAGTCCCTCCACAGGGCTCCTCTAGGGCCCTTCACAGTAACTGTGAGGTGCTTCAGCGTGATGCCGACATCTTCTGGGATGTAGACACTCTGGTTGCTGAGAATGGCCTTCATTCTCGCAGCGGAAGCAGCAGAGAGCCCAGTGGCCATTTTACCACTGTTTCAGAAGGCTCTTTCAGTCCTTGTCCTGGAGAGGCCAGGCCATCCAGAGCACAACCTTAGGAGCAAACCTAATCTTGGTAAAAGCAACCTCTGTTTCCATCTGCCTCTATTCCTACTCTTTGGCAATAAACAATTAGGAAATTATTCAAAGAAATAAAAATGTAAATATTTCATAAATGATTTATAGAGTATTAAACATATATACGTACATATGGTTGAAGAAAATGAATATTTATTAAGGCTTATGCTCAACCTTGGCAGATACAAAGTCAATCCCTGTCATCAGCCATTTTTCAGTCTTGATAGGTAGATAAATTACAAAACATGCCATAGTAAATGTTTAAATATAAGACATGTCATAATCTCTTTCTTCTGATTGAAGGGATCTTCCACAATATCCACTAAACTCAAAAAGTTTCTGAGATGTTAGCTCATTCTACCAAAAAAATCATTCATAATAATAGAGAAAAGCAATTGATGGAAATCGATGAAAGTAAACTTTTATTTAATCATTTCCTGAAGGGCTCTTAATTATTATTCTTAACTTTTTATTCATCCCAAAATACATTCATATAAACAACAAAATCATCTTTTCTTTTCCAGGCAACTTTATGCTATTCCAGGGATTTCTGGTTCACGGGCTTCACACTGGGGGCAAGTTTGGAAACGGTATTAAAGTTTTAGGCTCTAAGTAACTTTTACTAAAAGGTATGTACCAACTCAAACTCCCACTACTCAATCTGTCTGAATTTAAGTGGTAAGGCAATGGCTGACACCCCAGCAGCAATCATCCCAGGAAAAGCATGGTCTTATTGTCCTCCCTGGAATATTTTATTCTTCAAAGTAATTTTGAAGGCCTCATGGTGCCCAGAGTACACTTGTGTAACTTGCAAATGACACAAATTCATCCTCAGGTGATAGACTGTGCTGAGAAAATAAAGGGCACTAGTTCATTTCTTTCAAATTTTGCTCTCCATTGTGAATTTTCTTTAAACTATTTTTATTCAGGTATTTCTGGCTTCTCAAGCTTCTTTTAAAAACAAATCTACTATTTCAAGTTATTTGACACCTGCCTAATCACAAACCAGTAATTCATTTAAAATATTAAAAGTACCTATTTATAGTAAGCATTGTTTTTGTACATGTTCATGACGTTGAAAATCCTACAAATAATTTTCTAGGTTTGAAGTTTTGAATATGTGTCTAGTGCTCTGACTCTTTCCATTGGTAGGAAAATTAAGCATATAGAGGGTTTTTTAAATCTCACTTTGAACAACTAGGGGCTATTACCCAATTTGGACAAATGTGAACTAATTTATCGAGGTAAGCAAAATACTACATGACAGGTTAAAAATATTTTTTAGAAGAGAACTTTTCATTGTCTTTTAGGGTAAAAATATATTGTAAAAGAGTACCTGTTAAACTTTATGTATAAACCATTCATTTTGGACAAAATACTTCTGGGAGATGATGGTTAGTATGGTGGACTGTTTGTCTGGCCAGTCCATTTGACTTGGTCACAGAGTGACATTGAGAACAGGGGACAGTTAATTGCACAAGCATCAGAATCCTTTAAGAAATGGGGAATACAATAATTTTATAAATCAGCTTTTTAAATTTTAATTGTGAAACTATTGTGAAAGAAGAAAAACAGGCAACATGTGGTAACTTTAGTCAGCATTTCTGAACCAAGAATGATAAACACCTCTGTCTAGCTCTGGAATTTATCAGGACTGAGATATTATTACCACATAGAGTCACAGCATGGTTACTGTTATCATCGGAAAAAAGAGCCAGCTAATCTTAATGGTTTGTAAAGCCGTTACCTGTACTGGTCTGACATTTATCATGATCATTTTACCACATGGGTCCTACATAGCAAAGGTCTTTTATCTGGAAGGGACATCACTATGAATTATTATTTGCAGCTAGGTAGAAAATTGTATGTTGTAGATACCTTTTCTCATTATAAATCACATAGTCACATTTCACCATTTCCCATAGAAAGCTGCTGAGCCTAGGTTTTTTGCCGCAGCTTGCTTTCCTCTCTCTCTCTCTCTCTCTCTCTCTCTCTTTTATAGTTTCTTGAAAATATTAGCCATTTTTCATTAGCATCCTTAATATAACTTTTTGAAGAACCATGTATAAGGTAGGTGTGCATATGGACACAGCTTCATTACAGTTAGGGGACTTTCCTGCACAAACATTCCATAAAAGGACTGCCCAGCACTTTATAAGTTGAAGTTGATAAACTGTCTACATTTTTTTTTCTTTTTTTTTCTTTTTTAATGCTTATTCTCTCTCCTGTCTTGGTGGCCAGACTTTTTTCTGTTCTTGACCTTGTCAATAGAATATTTACCAGTAGATCAGAAAAAATTACTTATGCCTCATTTGAAATCCTCAAAAACACTTATGCTATTTCTTGTCTGAAATTCGTAGCCTGGAAATGTTTTCTCAACAAGAGTAAACCATAGTTTTCTGTTATTTGTTAAAGTGTTATTTTTTTCAGACTTTGTTTTAATATGTTGCAGTGGAGTAGAAATTGTCTTCATCAATTTTGTTTAAAAAAAAAATGCTTGGGTTCTATCCCTAACTATATATAAACTAATGACAGACATTAATACATAGCATGGAAGAGATAAGGGTATTAAAAGGTAAGATGTTTTAGAACCATGGGCCAAATCATTAGAGTGAAATGCATTAATTTGACTATGGGAAATCACAATGAAAAGTCCAAGTTGTTTACCATGGGGAAGAAATGAACACATTCTCTCTTTTAAAAAGATTGAGACAACTAATCTTCTGAAAGAGATATTTATATATTTTCTTCTTTCTCAAGTGTTCCATTAGGAATAAACAAGCCAGAAATTCAGCACTTTTATAATGAAGAGGGAGGAGAATTCTTTGCCATTTTTGCATTTAGGAAGAAATGTTCAAGAAGAATGTGACAATTTAAGCAAATCAAGATTGTTTCAAATGGATCACAAGCGGGACTTTGTGGGATATTTTATACTAGCATGTGAAGTAAACAGTAAATTTGAACGGAGGATTTTCTCAATGGTCTAGTTCTGATGTGTTTTCCCATTTCTTTGTGTGTTTAAAAGAGGTTTGGATGTGGTGTTTAATATTGCTTCGACTCTTTTGCAAATGAGTTTTGGAGAAATATTCGCACATGAAGGAAAGCTGATGTGCTGTAATGCTGACAGCAGCTGGGGGGATATGAATGAAGAAACCAGCATCTCCAAGTGGATTTAGCAAAAAATAAACACCTATCATTCTATTAAAAAATCTATCATTTTAAATGTTTCTGGGCATCAACAGCATTCTTTCTTTGAAGAAGCCTAACCTTTTTTTTCAAATAACTCCAGTTCTTTGAGGAGGAAAACAAAAACAAAAAGACTTTAACTTGTCATGTAGTATTTTGCTTACTTTGATACATTTTGGCTCCATATTAATTTTTGTATTATTGTAAATTTCCTCCTCCAAATAAAAAATAAAAAAACACATATCTGTTTCAGAGACTTGTGTAGAAATTGAGAGGTCATGAGAGAGACACCATTTGAAATTATCCTTGCACTTTTACTGTTCAAAAGGAGTTGGCCACAATTTGTTTCAGTCATCTAAAATTTTTTTCAGTAATCTAAAATTTCATTTTTAAAAAGGTGGTCTAATATTCCAACACACTGCCTTATCAATCGAATGAAAGGCTACACAGATTTGAAATAAACACCAACAAACAAACAAACAAACAAAAACAAACCCTTTTCATTTTTTTTATTCCTGAATCACTCTTTTGTTCTAGTTTTACACCATCCTGCTATTATTGCCCCCAAAATACTAGGTAACCTGGGAGCATTTCCTATAATTCATGAGGGGCTTTGCTGCTTGGAATTTTCTCCTATTCTGGGGAACTGGTTGAATTGTTGAGTGCTAATGGAAGTCAGAGACTTCTAGCAGTGGCTAGAGCCAGGCAGAGAGCGGGCAGACGCTTTAAGCTTCCCACTGTGCTGCAGTGCAAGCTTCCCTGCTGTTATGTTTACCATAGTTTTAATGTCTGTGAAAAAAAATCTTGATGCAACTGAATTATGTTATACCCTCTTGTTTATCTAACCCCCCAATCCAGCCCCACCCAATTTAACAGATTCCTGTTGCCCCTGCCCATTACAGAAAGTTCCTCCTCAACTCTGTAACCATCTTACCACTTAAACTCTTGCCATAAGAGTCCAGCTGCTTTGCAGCCTTGTCTGGAAGGATCACATGTGACCTATCCAGAAGTTTCTGGGAGGATTACATACACACTACTCAACTCATGCCACCTCATAACAGATACCTTCCTCTCCACTGCATTTTAATATCAATGGAGGTAATATTAAGGCACCAAATTTAATCATCTAGCATTGACAGTATTAGCTTAAAATGCAAAGTATTTGGAGAAATACTTTGTCTTTAAAGAAATCTATTGAAAGACCTCAAACTGTCGCTGCAAACTGAATAATTTGCTCTAAGATGAAAACAACCAATTTGTGATTTGAGTCAATTTATTCTTTCCCCTTTTCTTAAAAATGGTTATCTCAAAGAAAATGACCATTCCATTCCATTGTAAATTGATGAATTCACCAAGTGTGATGTACAGTGAAGTTTTTAATGAATATTCATACCACTCTTTCAATCCATTAACAAGTCTTAAGACAATGAGGATGCAACTCATTCCCATTTAGATAGTGGGGGAAAAAGTGGAATTAATAGCAAAAACAGCACTTAGAAAAGTTTAACTTTAATGTATCAAACTCCAGGTGCCAGATTTTGAGGAAAATAACCAATAATAGCCATTTTTTACATATTTGATGGGACTGATTATGCAATGTGCAACTCTAAATGGCTTATAGCACATTGTAGCATGGTTCCATCCCATTGGCTACAGTAGGGTGCAGGCAGATGGATGACAGTGACAGGGAGAGAAGTGCTTTTGCTTAGCCGTGCGTTAAGATGCCATCCAGAAGCTCTGTGCACTGCAGACACTTCATTAGGATGCCAGGATAATGGTAAACTACCACTCAGAGTGACACCCCATTTCCTGCTTACTGAGCGCTCCAACCTCGGCAGATGTCAACAATCTCACAGTGCTACAGAGCAGACCTAACTTTCCAGCCACTTTGACTCCAATTTTTTCCTCTTAACAGTGCCATACATTATGTGCAATATGTAACAGCAAACACCTCACTGAAAACAAAATTCGCCCCATTCATTATGACCACAGTGCTTTCTTTTTTCATCTCAAAGGTGGAGGGCAGAGAGTTGGGTAGGAGGATATGTCCATTCACTGTGATAACCTCAAAATTTCTTGCCATAATTTCCATTTGCTAAGTAGTTCAAAGTGTTAATTGTGTGGTGAACTCTGATTAATAGTAGTTACACTCTGATCACAGGGGATATGGTGTCTTCTTTTAATTAATGGCCATTCCAAAGGTAAGAGTTTGTGGAATTCTTTTATTAAAGATTTTAAACTCAGTTTCTGTATGGTTTTTAGCTGTCTGCCAAGAAAAGTCTGACTGGAGCATCTGGATGATATTTCCTCTGTGAACGTATAACTTGAGGCCATTCGCACACCTCCTTACCAGCAATTCAAGCCAATAGAAACTTCTTTTTTTTTTGTTCTACAGTGTAAAGTCCAAAATTCTTTTTTAACCAAGGTGTGGTTTGGATAATGAAAAAAAAATCCCCCAAATGGAAAAAAAAATACTTTGAAATCTATAATTATGTTAAAATGATTGATTTACATTTTGTGATTCTAAGTATCTTCTTAGAAGCTCAAAGGGCCTTATGTATGGCCAGCCTAAAAATAAATATCCTCTTCTCAGGCCTGTTATCATTTCCAGGTAAAGACAGAAATAAAAGAAGTCGTAGGTAGAGGTCACACCCCAAGGGATAAATTTGAATGCAAACTGTCAATGTGATACCCTCCTACAAAGAGCTGATGCAAATCTTGACTTCTGGTTTAAAGTGGGATCTAGTTGGCAACCCTTAATCACCTCTTGGAACCCTGAACTAAATACCCTTGAAGACAAAGAAAATAGATTAGAATTCTTAAAGTAAGCTTAAGCAGGGGCTGACAACTAAAGCAGTGACAAAAATTTAAGCGTAATTTCCTTCAAGGTAGGTTGAATTCAGTTGGAAAATGCCAGTGGTGGGGCCACCTGAGCTATTGAAACAGACTGCCTTTCTGAATTTTGATAGAAACCTCCTTATATTACTTCAACTGCCCAATTTCAAAATCAAAGCCTTAAGGTCTATGCCAACCAGGAAACTGGCAGCACTCTTTTTCTTACATAGGTAATACCTATGGTAATACTCAAAGGGGTAGTCCAAATGCTCTCCTTCTTTTCCTTCTCACCAGTCCCCTCCTTTAACTACAGATGAGGATTTCTCTTTTTTCTGCAACAATTTAGAGGTAGCAATTTCCACAAAATAACAGAGGTGATTGTGGTGGAAGGCAGAAAGGGGGCCCTGATAATGGCACATATCACCATAGGAGCTACAGTCCAATCTGTAAAACACAGACGTGGATGGAGGCTGGAAAAATCCTGTTAGGAATAAATTCTTGGAATTCAAATGTTTTATGTATTTTATCTTTTTAGAGTACCAGGGAGTTAAGGAATAGGCTGGGAGGAAAATCTATGGCAGGACAATAGGATTAAAAAAAAGATCATAGGTTTAAAAAAAAAAAAAGGCTTGCTATATATTCTTATCAACTTGCCTTCTGGGTATAGCTCCAAGACAAGGATTAGACTAGAACCAAGGTAGGGAGTAAAAGGCAATAAGGCAATATGCACAGAATGTTGGCTGTATTTCCTCCTTTTTAGATGTGTAAACATAATCAAGTCCACAGCAACATGGAACCCATGAAAACCCTCATTCCAGACAGGAGAATAATACTCAGAAGAAGTACAGAATTCTCACCATGACCATGAGGCAATTAGGAAACTATTTAGAATCTTCAATAGAATTCAAGACATCAAGATGTCTAATAAAAGGATCAGCAAGCCATTGAAAGACAACAGGATAAAAGTAAAAGACACTAAAATAAGAGACAGATTATATTAGGAAGGGCAGTGGGGAATCAAAAATGCAAAACAAAGTTACATTTTGCATTAAAGGCTAAATTGACACTGCTGGAAAATTAGGTTGGTGATATGGATGACAAAGCACAGAAACTACCCCATATTGTGGAGGAGAAGGCAAAGACATAGCATTGGTGGGGAAGAAGACATGTTGGAAGCCAGAGAATTAAGAGATTGTCTAAGATTTATAAGTATACCTGAGAAAGAAACCAAAACATTTGAAAAATATACAATAATCAAAGACAAATTTAAGAAAACTTCATGAGTGCAAAAAAGATCTCAGTATTGAAAATGGCAACTGAGTTCTAAGAAAATATCATTGAACAGAAACTAGCATTCAATTAAGACTTTTGAATGACAACGATGAAGCATTATTCCACAATCAGACAAAAGCAAGATTAAATAAATATTCAGAATTTACTAACTCTTTTCTCACTAAATTCTAAAAGAAAAAGCAATATCTACTGAGTTTATAAGGAAAAAAAATGTCTGTGGCCCCAAAACTGTATGCAAACTCAAAATATCTTTTGCATGCTTACTTGCACTAGATAGCACAGCTTTCTTGAAAAGCTCTCTTGAAGGCTTACATAAGCTTACCAAGTGATGAATCAAAATTTATAACTCAGGAATAGAGACATTATAAATAAAACTGAGTCTTCCTTTACTTAGTTTAGATCCAAAACTCAGAAGTCCCTGTTGGATTATTTCTCTCTGGCTTCCATCCCTTTCTTACTACCAGGAAATGCCTTTCTTATGGTCTACCTTTCGCTTCATAGTTCAGGTGAAAGCTCTGGGGCCATGCAATGAATGTACTGTTCAGTTCTGGTGTTTGCTAGCACACACCATTGTTGGAATATTGTACTGAAGAATTACTAAAGTTTTCTCTGTCCTTCTTAAAAATCAGAGTTACAGAGAGCAGCACAGTATTTATTTTTATTGTTAAGAATCTTTGGTAAAGATGCTTGGCATCCTTAATAATTGTATTGAAAAGAGTAAGTCCTGGTAGAGGGTAAAGTGATAAGACTGAAAAGCCAAGCAATGCTAGGTATCATCTATTACTTTTCCTATGTTATATATGTTTTAGAATTTAGGAGGGTAGGGAAAAAATGCAGAGCAAACAGGTCAAAAGGCGAGATCCCTAAAATAGGGTGATGAACTTCAGAGTGATATTTATTTTCTTCTTTTTAATTTTCTGTACATTTCAAGTTAATTTCAATAAATATTTATTATTTTTGTAAGTAGTAAAAATAGACAATTTAAGATAAGTTTTTACAATTCCTTAGATAGCATGTGATTATAATTTTGCTAAGCAGTTAATGAAAAAGACTGGTAGGAAATATACCAAAATATTAATGATGGTAAGTTATCTTTGAGTAGTAGAGTTGTGGAGGAATGTCTTCCATTTTTAAAATGTATTTTCCAAATTTTCTATAATGAATTTGCTATTTTGATAATTAAATTAATTTGAAGTGATTGGTAAACCTTTGGTTTGGTCTATGCCACAGAAAAGGAAATTATTTTCACAGATAAAACCATACATAGGAAAAGCATGCAATAGACTTTCCTCTGGGTATTGCTGTTGCAGTTAATCTTTCATTTAGTGAATATATTCCAGAATCAAGAAACCATTCTGAGTTTGCCACTTTCTTCTCATGGGACTAGGGTGGGTGAAAATATGGATGTAAGGGGTATTGCAGAGAGAGTAGGGAAGTAGAAAATGCCATTTAACTATATATTTGCAACCTGAAAGACTGGATCCTGCAGTACCTTGTATGTAAATACATTCTTGTTCCATATTCTAATTTCTGGTCCTTCCTGAATCAAATCCTTTCTCAGGGCATTTTGCTTGTTTATTGGGCCAAGACTCTGAAGAGTAGAAAATAAAACCTAGGAATCACAACACTAGTTTATAGATGAGGCTACACAGTCATATTTCTATGTCCAAAAAAACAAGCCGCTATTCATCTTATAATGAAACATAGATTTTATTCCCACACCTGCACCTTTAAGTCATATCAATTTCTCTTCTCTTTTGGAAACTTTTCATTAAAGCTTTCTCTACTTGTAGAGAAAAGTAGATAAATGATGTAGTTACCCAGCTAATTTATATCCCTAAACTTGACTTTTGCCTCAATTGCTCTGTACAGATTAGCTGCCCAATTGATATTTGTTGATTAAATTATCCAGATAATCAACTCAGTTCTTCACTTTACCTACAGGCATAGAGAGCTGAGAAAATTTTCTTTAGAATTAATAGTAGTAGTCAGTTCCCAGTTCTACTAAGCAGGAACACAAGCAGCCAAAAATTAAATGTTTTGAATGCAGAAGTTGTTGGACAAGCAAGAATTAAATGTTGTGGTTTAATTTTTAATCAAAATTGGAGTTAGCTTTGCAGGGACAAATAATTTGGAATGGTAGGAAGCCAGCATATCTGGAAGATTTAAGAGAGCCCCCTCTTGGTGAATCTTAGAAATGTCTTCTGATTTCTTTTGTCCTTCAGATGACCAGGTAAACTTAAGCATATGTAATTGACCATGTGATTAAAAGTGATTTGGGGGAGTGGAGATAGCTCAGTGGTTGAGTGCCTGCCTCCCATGTATAAGGTTCCGGGTTCAATCCCTGGTATGTCCTAAAAAAAAAAAAATGATTTGGGAGGGAGGCAAGGGCAGTCCCCAAATTTGATCACTACCATTGGCAAAATAAAATATTTTCAAATTTCTGTTTTAGGACACATACATATATATATAAAGCAATACGAACAAATATTTAGAAGGGTAAGCAATATGGAGTTTACTTTAAGCAGAATTAGACTAAAAAGTAAATTTGCACACATTACAGAGGGATTCCTTAAAGAGGTCGAAGTGATTGTTATTTTAAGTGACTGGTATTTGGCAAGTGTTCTTCTGTTCCTTCTAAAACCAATTTCTGGCTGAATTAAAAAAGAGAATAAAGTTATTTTCCTCATATGATGGAACAATGGCCCTTTTCTCTGGTAGAACATGTTCCAAGGTTTTAGGAATAAAACAATAATAACAATAACAACAACAATAATGAAAGATGTAGCAAATGCTATATTCTTTCCCAGCTAACATAATTTTTTAAAAAAAGTAAACATGAGCTCCTCAAGGGAGATTTCGATTTGAAGACTGTTTATTATATCATTTGAATAGGACTAGACCTGGCCTTTTGACTTTGAACCACTACCAAATTTCAGGCTGTGAGGAAATTGTTCTACATTTCCTGACAAATTGAGTTAAGCAGACATTAAGTGGGCTTTAAGAAAACAAATGGCCATCTTTATCACAGGTGGACACTGATGGCTTAATGGGGCCTGGGCTGATTGTATCACTTCTAATGGCTTGACGGGAAGCATTAGGGTTTTTGCATAAAGAACTGGCATTGCGAACCCTGCTAACACAGACCTGTCAAGCGCTCTGTATCCCTTTGTGCGCGGAAGCAGATGTTTGTATGTATACTATGAACTGGCATTAGAGCAAGCGACAGATGCCTGTATGAATGCCAGGTTTGTGAATTTTTACAGCAGGAGCATGTTCTGAGGAAGTGCAGCCCTGCCCTCTATCATAGGTAATTCCCAGTGGAACTTGCTAAATCCCAGCTATGTTTTCATTATTTGGCTTTCCTAGCAACTGGATGAATGTGTCTATCCTGAAAATGCAAGATGAGAGCCCTACCAAATTCTTACAGATTTGCAAATAGCTCGGCTGTGTTTTGAACTTGGACTTTGCAGGCAGTACTTCTGCACTGTAATCGCAACCAACTTACGCAGAGGAGCGGGTGGTATTATCGCTTTCTAATTAAAACTTACTTCAGTGTTTATCTGTCAGGCCTCCCCCATGGTCTCCCTACATTTCCACCCCCATTTCCACCCCCACTTCCAAGGAAACAAGAATTTGGTTTGGAGCTTTTTCTTTCCTGCAACATTCAGAACTTACACTCTAGTTGTCTGTCAACAATAGAAACAGGTAGCTTGCAGTCCATTAAACAAACACAGTGCCCCCCTCACTTTTATTTGACATTTTATTTGGCTGTGACAAATGAGCAGCAGTTGGATTATAACATAATTTGTCTTGTCTTTATTACCAGCACAAAGGACACCATTCATTAATTATTCTGCCGTTGCAGCTTAACACTGACTGGAAAGGTCCCTCTTCGGACAGATGGCGGGGACGATGTTATTTATATCAATCAGCCAAAATCCTCAACAAGGATTACTGTTCCTGAGACTACAATGATTTATTTCTTTTTACCTCACCCTCCCTCAACCCCTTCTGCTTTCAGAGATTTCTCTATAAAAACGAATTTGATGGGAATCTTAAAGCAAAGCCATATTTAACCTGTTAGCTTGCAAAACAACATGCATGCTACATCAGTTTAACTGCATGACATTAGCCGCAAATTTTTAAAACTGCTCAGGGTTTTTTGATCTTCCATTCTAGAGCAAAAGATGAACAGAAGGTCTCAGGGCAGTAAGTTCAGCAAAAGTTTGCCTCTTCTGTGACATTGCATCGCTCTGACCCACGGGAGCCCCAGTAAGGATACTGTGCTAACTGTCAAGAAATTTTGCCTTTGCTGAGATGAGCTGATGAATTCTATTTCATAGGCCAAAGACTTACTGCAAGATCAGCTGGGATATCTGGCCAAAATAAAAATCACTAAAACCACAAAGGCTGAAACACTCTCACCTCCGGTCTAAACTGTGTTCAAATCAAAGGAGATGGGATGCCCTTTCGATTTTTCCTGGATCCACATCTCTATTCAGCATCACAAGGTGGCTGTTGGGATGGGATTGAGGGGTTGATTTACCTTGCTTGTTTTGTGTTGTTAACGACTCTTACAATACCTGCTGATCAAGCACTAATAAAAGACTAGACTGAACCCAGATGTGACATTCTTCTACACAGTTCCCAATTGTGCTTCTGAGATGTGGTCATTTCTCCAATGAAAATCTTTAGTAAGGGATTATGTGCAAAAAAGCATACACATTAGTGGAGTTAAGAAATTTTTTTTAAAGTTTTCTACTTGAATATAATAAAGAAAATAATTCAGAAAGTTTTTTTGTCTTCAAAAATTATTGGTATAACCTTGCTATCCTGATTAGTTTGCAAATATTAAAAGTCCCATCAAGACAAATATCAGCAACATGCAAATACCCTTGCAGGTTGTGATTAAGATTTTAAATGTATCCTTTTGCTTTTAGTTAATGAAAAACAAAGTCTTGGAGGATCTAAGTTGTAATTTATTAAACATGAAAGGCTCCTTGATGAAATATAGAAATGAGATATATTTTGCATTTCAAAGATTTAAGCTGACAACTTACTTGCATGCAAATAAGAGCAAGATTTGTAAAAATATTTGAAAAGAAATTATTCCTGAATGTACTTATTACAATAATGTGGCATGTAGATAAGAGAAACACACAGCATTAAAAGACATTCATTTCTCCAAAGTCTTAAAATTAGCTTCTTTCTGTCATTGTGTATTAATGTTCTTCTTCAGGAATGCAGCCTATTAAAGAACTGAACAGAATTAGTAATAAATTTGTTAATTACAAATTTAAGCAACACAACTGTGTTGTTTTCCCAATATGTTTTTTTTCAAAAGCAGAATTGCTAATGCATTTTAATCATTTATGTATAAACATTTGAGGATAAAATATTCTGAAGTTTATCAATTTCAAGAGCTGTTTATTTGCTAGCAAAATAAGCCATGTGATACAACATATATCTTATCATTTCTGCTCATCAAATCCCCATTTGCTGAATGCAAATTTCCCTGGTCTAAGTGCTCTTGCACCTCAATTTAAATGAATAATAGGATTGACTCTATTAAAATCAGTTTAAGGTTGCCATGGGTGACATATCAGTAGGGTTAAAATGAGAAAAAAAAGGTCATAGAATCAGTCCTTACAACCTGTTTTTTATCATAATGAAGCATATGTAAGACTCGATGAAGGTTTAAATAACAATATGTCACTTAGGCAATACTTTAGTTTGTGGGTCTTCTTAAAAAAATCTTTTTTTAACCACAATGTATTCCAAACAAAATAAACGTAAAATTATAGCGCCATCAATAACTCCGGGAATGTATTCAGTTGCAGTGAAAATTAGAGAGCAAGCCCTTGTGCTATTACACAAGACTGACAGACAGTGGATTTGTAAAAATAACAGAGAATTCCTCAAAAAAAAGGAGGAGTAGTTACTTTTGCTGCAGTAAATCCCTTGTTACAAGGATCCAGCTAGGTGTTATAATCAAATTAACAAAGCATACAGAGACTAGACTCAAACAGCTCATTTGAGAAAAAATTTGTTTCCTCTGCTAACCAGTTTTAAAGGATTATTCCTGCAGGTGTTTGGTAAGTATTGAAACACCAGCACCAGGCATGGAAGGTATCCTGGAACAAACCTTTGGGTCACAGTTTTAGGCTCTTGAAAGCTGCACATGCTAGACTTTGGGCCTGCTGTGTGTGTGTGTGTGTGTGTGTGTCCAGATCCTCATATTTTTAAAGTCAATTCTCTTTATTAAAGTCACACTCAATGCTAAGTTTTTAATATTATTTGATTCTCATTTGGATTTCACAGAATCACATTTTTGTTACAAGTGTTATATTTCCTATCTTTTTTTTTTTTTAACCTGCAATAAAAGGGGAAAAAAATCTCCTTATTTGCTAAGGTTATAGTGTTAGTTTAATTTTCATAGAAGCCGTGGAATATTTTGAAGTGAGTAACATTTACCAAGTCATTAGTTTTATGCAAACTAGGAGGGAAGATGAAAGAAAAAAAATTATCAATTATTTATAGATAGTTAAAATGTATCTTAGTGCACTGCTACTGTATAGAAATGACAATTAGCCAAACTTACCTTCTTTAATTAATAATGCATACATTATGCTCTTTGGGCAACTAATCACCAGCTCTACAAATTTGTTTGACACTGTTGAAGATACCTATCACATGGGTTAAAAAAAGAACAATGCTCTGCCAGCTGCAGCCAACTTTCAGCCTTCTAGCAATGCCTGAAATGCAGCAGCAGTTCCCAGGAGCAAAATGGTAGTCCTTCAGCTGCTTGATACCATGAATATGGCACCAAGCTGCAGAGTACAGCCTGCCATGCATTCACAACCAAAGAATGCTCTCTTTATCTTAAATTGGTTATTTAGTGATGAAAATCCTCAATCTCTATCTACTATGTTAACTTCCATAATCTCATAGGGTAAGATTCCTGCAGGTAAATTTGTCCTGTCACTTTAAAGCTGCATTTACTGTGTTTTCAGAACTAAAATAGGAACATGTGGTTGAACAAAAAGGTGGACTATTTGAAAGCTGAAATATTGTGGAGAATCTGGGATGAATGGGTACCATGCTCATCACAGAAAATTCCAATTGAACATGGGATTGCAGAATTCTGCAGCTGTGACTCTCCCTGAATTTTTGATAAAACATAAGCATCTATCTTTAATATTTTTAGGCCTGGAATGAAGAGTCATGAAAAAATTTTGCCTATCTCTACATTGTCCATATTTTTAGGGTCACTAACCTACTCTGCACAGTTTTACCCAGAAATCTATAGGCAATGGATGCCACTGGAAGATTTATAAAACTTTCACATATGCTTCTGATTTAACTTAAAAAGGCCTGGACCTTCTGTTTCTCAGCAGTCACCAATGCATAGTGTCATATTGCATGGGCTATTCAAGTGGTCAACGGGACAACGGACAATGGGACCAGGTAGACACTTGGCTGTCCCAGAGTCACACACACCTCAAGAGGTAGCAGCTTGTAGCATTTGGAAGGAGAAATGAGACTGGTGTAGCTCCCTCACATATGGTGTTTAACAGACTACACTTCCCATTTGCTCCTCAGAAAGGTGTGCGTTTTCAAGGGATAATGCCAAGTGTTCTTCTTTGTGCTATGGAGTCTTTGCATTGAAAGGTGATGTGTCTGACACATTTGGCAGGCGACTGTGAAGAGCTTTGGAATTTTCCACTCCCTTTCACTAAGATTTAAGAGAATAAGATTGTACCTTATCAAAGGTACTGTTCTGACTTGGGAGGTGAGGGTCACAGTTATGGATGGAATTAAGCAACATGGATTTTTGTTGATGATATTCCTCACTCTATATTCCCTTGTAAAATCTGTTTTGTGGCTTTTTAATTTAAATGCACACTGTTTAGTGGATCTGCCTCCAAAGCAGCTTTATCATTTTCAGTAGATTCTGAAGTACAGCTTTGAAATGTGGGTTTAGTAAAACTAGAATATGTCTTTCTCTTGAACTCCTTTCCTCTTTTTCTGCTGCTTTAAATGAAATACTGAAAAAAAGTCAGGGTAAACACAAGGAACGTAGGAGCTTGAGAGAAGAACCAGTTCTACGTGTAAACTGAAGGAAATCTTCATTTCTATCATGGACATTAGGCATTTTTCCACCCACCATTTAGAGGGATTTCTGTTAGTCTTTTGTGAAAGATTGGTCTCATTTATATAACTCATGCCACATGGCTTAGCGTCATATCCAGTATAGGGTTTCTAGAGATTAAAAAAAAATCCATTTTGTATCTATGGAAATATGAAGCTGGAATTTCAGCTATAATTGCTGCAAGTTTTCCACATTATAGTATAAAATTGCTGGATTTATTAATGCTGGGTAAACTTCAACTATTCCATGTTTTGCCCTTGTCAATGGTTACCTGTCAAAATGTAGAAAAAATTTTAAAGAGTATTCTGTGCCACAGAAAAAATAATGTGGGGATCTTTTTCCATGTTTTTGTTTGTTATAAGCAGAGTATTTGCAATAATTTATGGAAAGTCTTGGAATTATAAGTATTAAGGCATTGCCAAATGATTTAACTATCTCTCCATGGTAAATTGTCTTTAAACACTACCATTTTCTTTCTTTCTTTCTTTCTTTTTTATCATTTACTTGTGGGCAAGAAACACTTGCAGGCTCTTGCCCCTGGCCTTCTGTGAGAATGTTAGTTAGCAATGCTCATAAAAACTCAATTCATCAATGTGAACATAATTTGCTATGAACAGAAAGCTCACAAAAGGGTGAATTTGTCAGATAGACAGGTGGCCTGAGATCTCTCCCTGATACTGAATGATATGAATAATAGATTCTGGTAAATGTATGCCAAGACTTGAGCTGTAAACACAGCTGCCTCCATTCCCTTCCAGAAAAACAGCTTCGAGGACGAAAGCATAGGAACCACGGTTCCACCTGAGGACCTAAGCTTGTACACACACACACACGCACACACATGCATGCACGTACAAGCACACACACCCACCCCCTCATTCAGGAAATAAACAACCTCAATTAAAAAAGGACAGTGTTAGAGAAATCTTCATTTTTTCCCCCTCTCTATGAGAAAGACATTTTAAAGCTATCTTGGGCAGAGGAGATTAGATAGAGAAGAGAAAGGAAATAGATTTTTCAAATGGTTCTGGTTCCATACAATTCAAGTGTCTTATTTTATAATATACACAACTCAACAGAGCTAATAGACTTTGCAGTATTATAACTTCTGTTTTATAATGAGCAAAAATAAGATAGCAGATTGGCTATATGCATAAGCACCGTGCTTGAAATCATTCTAGTAATTCACGGCTATTTGTCTTATGGGTTATTAAGTATTTATTAAGGTTCAAATGTAATGTGGCCTTTTCTCCAATTTACTCTGAACTTTAAAAATCTATTTTGCAAATTGTTTTCCAGGTAATGCACATGCCCACTTAAGAGCTGAATGCCAGGATTTTAGAAGATTCTGGTTGAGTGCAACATGTCTTCTTAGTCTTTATAGATAGTGCTGAATACAGGTTGACCTATTCTGATAATATTTTAGATTGACCTCTCTAATCAATGGGTAAAGATATTGGATAAACCTTTCTTACTTAATACAGCACAACAGTGTTTCTTAAAGTAGAATACATAAATTATTGGTGGCACTAGAGATGATTTTAATGGTTATGTATTTATTTTATTGCATATTAGAAAAACATAAGTAGCACTTCAAATGTATGCTTTGTGGATATTATTGCTTTGGATAACATTAAATATATTTCAGTATGGAAAACATTTGATTTTTAGGAAAATATTTAACATTTGATATTACTGGAAAAAAAACGATCAGTAAACTTAGCATGTGGATCAATGAAGTTTGGGAATCATGATAACATTCACTCCAAACACCAAAATCACATAATAGAGCTTATGAAGGGTTATTAGGATCATAGAACCAGAAGATACAGAAAAATGCATATTTCCAGAGTTGGAGTAGAAATCATCATGCTTGATTCCTTATTTTTATGGATGCCAAAGCTAAAATGCAGAGGGATTAAGTGAATTGACCAAGTCACCTACCTAGTTATGAGCAAAGATGAAATTAGAAACCATGGCTCCTGACTCAGATAGTGCTCTCAGTTCTTTGGAGGAAAGGACAAACTCAGTTGGAAATTTTGGTATCATTGCCCATCCACTAGCACTTGATTTCTAGAGGCTATGCTGAATATTCTCCCCTAATAGAACTCTTTCTTCTTGTACCTTTCTTGATAAGAGAATACCTAAAACTACATAACAGCATTAATTTTGGCTTTTCCATATGCATACTCTCAACATGAATTAAATTTAGTCTAATGCAAAGCAAGGTGCTCTAATGGGAAAGTGAAAATGGAGATAAACATACTCTTCCTCATTTGGAATTTCATATGAATGCATCTCTTCTCTTCTCTGCCAACCTGGTAACATTTTTCATGCAGGAACTGTGTCTTATTTATCTTTGATCTTTTTTATTTCTTAGCTCAGTGTCTTGTGCATGTAAAGTACTCAATATGTGTTTGTTACATGAAGGCACAAATGGATTCAATTCCTCAAATCCTTATTAATATTAGCTGACCTGTGGTCTACTATCTACAAAGGTTATTCCATCCAGTCCAGTCTAAGCCAATCCATCAAATATTTAAATCCTTTACCAAGCACCTGATCTAAATTAGAACATGCCTTAGGTTTTATTGGTGACAGAGATGAGTAAGCAATATTTAGACATAAGACTACACTAACCAGATGGGATGAAATGACATGGACACAATTAAAATTCAAGGTACAGTAAAGGGGGTGTGGTGGTTCGAAGCTGTATGTACCACAGAAAAGCATGTACTTAAATCTAATCCATCCCTGTGGGTATAAACCCAATGTAAGTAGGACCTTTTGATGAGACTACTTCAGTTAAGGTGTGACCCACCTCATTCAGGATGTGTTTCAATCCTCTTTGTGGAGTCCTTTATAAATGGAATGAATACAGAGAGAGAGAGAGAGAAAAGGCCATGGAAGCAAGAAGCTAGAGAGAGAGAAAAGGCCATGGAAGCAAGAAGCTGAAATCAATGAAACCCATAAGAAAAGGGAGAGACCAGTACACACCACCTTGTGCCTTGCCATGTGCCAGAGGTCACCAGCAGCTGGTCTTTGGGAAGATACCATGGCCTTGATGATGTCTTGATTTGGACACTCTCATGGCCTCAAACTGTAAGTTAATAAATTTCCATTGATTAAAACCTAGGTATTTGATGGTATTTGCTTTAAGTAGTCTAGGAAACTAAAACAGGGCGATTTGAAGAAATTTCTATGGGGAGTTTAAGAAGTGGGATATCATATTGACCTGAGAGAATCCAGGAAGTTTGCATTTGAGTAGGGCTAACGGTTACAACAAACTGGAAGCATTGCTTCATTTCCTTCTCCAGTGTCTAAAGACAAATAGAGCAATGTAAATTTCCTGGTTTTCCTGATGATCTGTATCCAAACTCTTGATTCAGTTACCAGGTACAACCATGTATACCAAAACTTCATGTTCACAACACAGAAATCCCTAAAAGGGTTCCTCAGATTAAATTCCCTATTCCATCTCCTTTGCTAACCTAACCATCTCCTATACCTGACTGGTTCCATGGTTCTTCACCATTTCAAAAAGATCAGGGTCAATATTAGAGTCACCAGAACAATGAATGAGATGACTACTGGAACCATATAGATTAAAACATGAGAACACATAGTGAAACATACCATAAATGATCTTTCAATCACTTTCCAATTTGCTTTTTTAAGTGAGGTAAAATTGAGATAAAATTCACATATAGTGAATGCAGAAATCTGAAGTGGGCAATTTGATTAGTTTTGATAAATGTATATATTCATGTAACTAATACTCCAAATATAGATGTTTTTGTTCATACTTGAAACTTCCCTCATACAACTTTCCCTCCAATATCACCCACTCATATGCAAACATTCTTCCTATTTCAATCAAAATAGATTAATTTAGCTTGTCCTTGAACTTCATATAAATGGAATCATGAAGGTATTTACTCTTGTTATTTACTTCTTTTGGTCAAGAAAATATTTTAAGATTCATCCACATAGTTGTGTGTATCCATAGTTCACTCTTTTTTTTATTGCTGAGTAGAATTCCACTGTGCAATTTGTCTACCAATTCTCCTTTGATGGGCATATGAGTTATTTTTGATTTTTTGGCTGTGATGCATAAAGTTGGATGAATAAAATTTGTGGATTCATGTGCACGTCTTTTTCTTGAAAATGTTTTTATTATTCTTGGGTATATACTTAGGAACAGAATTTTGGGGTATGTTCAATTTTTAAGAAATGTTCAATCACTTTTCCAAAATGATTGTACCATGTTTTACTCCTACCAGCAATGTTTAAGAGTTCCAGTTGCTCATTATTTTTACCAATATTTGGTGTTATTAGTCTTTTTAATGTTAGCCATTCTGGTAGGTGCAAAGTGGTATTCTATCAGATTTTTTTTTTCTGTTTTGATTTTTTTTTCTCTATTAGATTTTAATTAGCATTCCCCTAATGATTATTAATGTTAAGCAACTTTTCATATTTTTATTGACCATTTGTTTATCTTCTTTTGTGATGGTATGTTCAAATCTTTTACCCATTTTTAAAATAAAATTGTCTGTCTTCTCATTGATTTGCAGGAGTTCTATACACACACACAAAGATGCAAGGTCTTTGCCAGAAACATATGTTATGAACATTTTCTCTCAAGCTAAGGCTTACCTTTTCATTTATTTAATGATGACTTTTGTTAAAATACAATTCAAATTTTTCTTTTAAGTTATTGTTTTCTGTGTCCTGTGTAAAATATATTTGCTTACTTCCCAGCCCTTGAAGGCATTCTACAATATTTTCTTCTAGAAACTAAGTATACTTGGATGCTACCTTTATGTCTATGATTTATCTCAAATTATCTTTTGTGTATGTTGTTATGAAGGAGTCAAAGTTTGTTTGCATGATTGCTTGTTTTTCCATTTGCTTATTTAATTAATTTAGTGCCATTTATTGAAATTACTTTTTTCCCATTAGTTTTTTCTTTTAAGATTCTTTTAACCATTCTACATTGTTTTCACTTCCATATTAATTTTACGGTCAATGTGTCAAGGTCTATCAAAAATGCTTGTTGGGAATTTTACTTTGTTAAACCTATAGATCAATTTGGGGAGACTTGACATGTTACCAATATCGAGTGTCCTAATCCATGAACATGCTCTATTTCTCCATTCATTTGGGCTTTTAAATAATTTCTCTCAGCAGTGTTTTGTAGATTTGATGTATCAAGGTTACATGGCTTTTGACAAATTTCTTCCTAATATTTCAAGCCTTTTTTTGATGCAGTTGTAAATTTAAATTTTTAAATTTTATTTTCCAATTGTTTGCTGCTTTTTGCAGATATACAATTGCCTTCTCTTAATTTATCTTGAATTGGTGTTTCTAGATTTACTTACTTTTTCCAGTCATGTTTTTGTAGATTCCTTAAAAATTTCTATGTAAATAATCAAGTTATCCATGAATAATTTCTCCAACCTTTTTTATTCTTAGTACAGAAATGTACTGCTAAGCAATGCAGTACAATTTTGAATACAAGTGGCCAAAGACTTTACAGTTTTTTCTTTTTAGCATTCTAGATACTTTTCCTTTGTTTTTGGTGAGAAGTCAGAAATAATTCACAGTTTCCATAAATGTAGTTTACCTTTCTTCCTCTGTAAACTTTTTTACAGTTTTTTCTTTTTAGCATTCTAGATACTTTTCCTTTGTTTTTGGTGAGAAGTCAGAAATAATTCACAGTTTCCATAAATGTAGTTTACCTTTCTTCCTCTGTAAACTTTTAATATTTTTATTTTAATTTTGGTTTTGTTTTAAAATGCTGTTTTTAGGTTGTTTTTATTTGTTTGTTTGTATATAATCTGCTTGTAGCTTGCTGAGCTTCCTGGATATGTAAGTTGAAGCATTTCATAAAATTTGGGAAATGTGTGTCATTTTTTTTTCTTCAAATATATATTTTTTCTGACTCCTTCACTCTCTCCTCTCCTGTGAGTCCAACTATATGTATGTTAGACAGTGTGATTTTGTTCTATTGGTTAGTGAAGTTTTGTTCCATTTTTTGAAAATTTTTTTTCTCTCTGTGCTTCTGATCAGATAATATCTACTGATCTATCTTCAAGTTCACTAATCCTTTATTCTATAGATGTCTGTCTATTGCTAAGGCCATTCAGCAGTTTTTTTTTTAAATTTTAGATATTGTACTTTTCAGTTCTAGAACTTCCATTGCATTCTTTTTTTTACATTTCTATTCTGAGATTCCCTACCGATTCACTCAATATAGCCATATTTTTCTTTAAGTCTTTGAACATATGTATAATAGCTGTTTTAAAGTCCTTGTATGCTAACTTTACTATCTTGGTCATCTTAAGGTCTGTTTCTATTGTCTGCTTTTTCTTGATGGTTGATACTTCTTTATATCTCTAGCAATTTTTATTGCATCATTGTGGATGATATCCTGCAGGGAGTCTGGATTATGTTGCCCTTCTCTAAAGAGTAGAATTTTTTTCATGGGAGGCAGTCAAATTACTGACAGATTCTTTTGGCTTTTTGAGGCTTGTCTTTTATTCTTTGTTATGACAGGTCTGGTTCTCCCTTGAAGTGAATTGAAGGGCATAGCACTTATCCAGGTCTTGCTGGATATGTGTGGCCTTTCTGAGGTCTACATCTGAATGCCTATATTGCTTAGACTAGGCTTTTCACTCTGGATGGACAGGAAATACAATGTCTCTTGCATTGCAAGACCTCTGGTATCTTGTTTCAGCTTTCAGCCCTGCACCAGGGTATCTCTACTAGGTCTCAAGAAGGCCTTTTGCATGTATGGCCCAGCCCTCCGGTAAACATACACATTGAATCTCCATGCATATGTCTGCAGCCCTCTTTTTGTAATGCTCCCTCTTCTCTTGTATCTTCCACAAATTCCAGCCAATTTAGCTGAATTTTGGCCTCTGTCTCTCAAGTCATCAAGACTACCACTCTTCTTGGTCTCCATTTCCTTGTGTAACAGCATCAAACAATCAAGGAGATCGTCTCACATGACTTGCTTCTCTTAATTTTTTAATACCTTAAAAGAGTTGCCTCCTATATTTTATAAAATGATATAGTTATTTAGGGTAGGAGGGAAAGTTTATTACCAGTTACTCTATTATGGAAAAAAGCAAACACTCCATTTTTAATAACTTTTAAAAAAATAAACTTTTTGTTAATTGTTGAAAGGATGGGAATGCCAAATTTTTGCATCTCAATAATTTCTTGATCTGCTCATTTACTCAAATTATAATTTCAACCAACTCTAAATTATGTTTTATCATTGTCTTTGAATATATTTACTTTAGGCAAGGCATAGCATGCTGATACTCATTCAAATTAACTCATTCCCAAACTGGATTGTTAAAGAGTACCATGGCAAGTGGAGGAATGTACAATCTCATAGGTTTATTTGTCTGCATTCTCAGCTCAGCATTTCCTTTGATACATGAGTCAGTGTGACCAAGTTGAGGTGCTATCCCTTTTACTTTTGTCTCCAATTAAAGAGGATGGGGAAGGATAACAGTTTTTTAAGTTTTCAAATGGATTTATCCATTTTTCAATTTATTAGGGTAGCAGAAGGAAACTAACTATTCAAGAGAGTACTCCTTTCCCTCCCATTCTAGCACAATGAAAAGAATGAATAATGGCATTTATTTTAAGCTCAGTTTACTTTTAAAGAATGTATAACCAAGATAAGTTTGAACCAATTTGATGCAAGTGCACAATTTTTGCTAAATTTTGAAATCTGCCAATACAAAATCTATCCCTTGTCATCTATAGTGATGTCCATTAATTAAATTAAAAATCATTAGAAACTTCTAATATTATATGCATATTGGTATTTGTCTCACACTTGGGCTCTTTATATCCACCAAATCTGATAGATTCCAATGGTGCCTCCCCATATTTGAACAATGAGCCACTCTGTGAGTTTTACCTGTGATATATGTGAATTTTTCTGTGTAACCTGCATCACTTTGATTTTCAATCTGAGAACATTGGTTTACACTGAAGTCAACCTCAGATAAGTCTACCTAATTCTGTTTCTCAACATTTTAGTCCTATCAAATCCAATGTGATTCTCTATCAATTACTTATGCCTCCCTTGTATGAAAACCAATCTGTTGTAAATAAAAATGATATTATTCATCTCCCTCTATTTTGGTAAAATATTTTTTATGAGGGTAGGTATGACATGGCCTAATTTACAAGTACTATTATGCTAAAAAATGATCAATTGTGGGATTTTCATAGCAAAGTACACAGTATTTGGCTGTATACAAAGAACTATGTGAAGACCCTATCATGGAAACTTGCACAAAGTAGAAGAGCAATAATAATATTTCCCTTACCTTCAAATAATGGGACAAGAGGAGAGTATAGGCCGGAATTCTCATTTAGTGACTGTTATAAATCCAAATACATAGATATTTCACATAATATTTAAGGAAATACATAAAGAATATCAAAAGCATTCCAAACAAAGTATTAGAAGGTGGTTAATTATGCTGCAAAATAAGCCTTTAAAGATGGCACAGAGATGGGGATTCACGACAAATAATTTGAGCCACCCCCAGCAAAACAAATTAAAGGCACAGCTATGTGGTGTGTTACATGTTCACTAATACTGACACAACAGTAGAGCATTATTGAATTAAACCACATGACTCTTTTTTTGCCAACGCTGCTTTAATTGGACACCTATAAATGTGTCACCTGCTTAATCACCCTTAAATTTCCCTAAGACCTCCTCTAACATAATCTCATTTAAAATGTCCATAAAGATGAAATTTTTCAGTCAAATCAATAATCCTTGACTGTTGTGATTAAAGGCAAAATTATCTCCTATATCAGGAATGATACATTGTAGCTGACTGCACTGATGTGTCAAAAGAGCCATTGCTAATGATGGATTCCAAGGAGCTGCTCTTTCAGTTGGCCACTCAATTGGAAATACTTCAAGTGCCACACATGCATACCCAGAAGCAATTCTCCCACTGATATAAAGAAACTGGTTAACAATGCCTAACTTTGGAACCACTGAATCAAATAATAGTTTTGCCAAACAACCCTTCTCAACAAAACCTGAAGTTGCTTCTCCATTGCATTATATTTCATGAACTTTGTTCATAGTAATGCTCAATTATTTTTCGACCAATAACATAGACTATGTTATTTAGCTTTCTGACACATCATTTTCTCAGCAGGTGTGCCATTAGTACATTGTTTTCAAGGAAAATATACTCGTAGAAAGGAAGTAGTGTAGAGGAACAAAAGGTTATTCCTGATACTTCTTTTCCAGTAATTTCTACCAATGGTTTTCCTTTGTCTTTCCGAGACAGATGTTTTATCCCACTTAACCCACTCAATTTAGAGACTCAGTTTACCTGCTGATTAAACAGGGATAATGTGTTCATGTTTGGAAGCCTGCAATATACAAAACAGTTATTTTTCTCAAAACATATACACAAAATTACTTTTGTATAAGAAGTTCAGTTTCCCTGTACATTTCTTAATATGTTATGCCCAATCCTGCTGCATGAATAAGATCTGATAATGGAATAAGATAGAATGCGGAATTGAGTAGATGTAATTGTGGCATAAAATGAAATTCTATATATGGCTGCAGGTAGACTTGAATGGCGATGTGTTCCCCACCCCCAGCAGAACAGTACAAAGAGCAGGATGTCTGCAGTGGATTCCAGTTTCCAGTGACCTGCTGGATCCCACATGGGAACTTGTGGTATGCCTATGTGAGGAACTGCGGAGGAGGAAGAAGAGAACTTATGTGGATACTTGCTTTTGGGTATCCTTTGCACCACCTGCTTGCTGGTCTGGTAGGCAGTACAACAAAGCAAAAGCGGCTGCAAAAGCAGCCTGAGTCATCAGTCTCACCAATCTCCAAAAGCAGATTTTGTCATCTGGCCTGGCTCAACTTCCAAATAAGGTATATTGACCAAGAAGAAATTACATAGCTCAAGAAATACAGAGAAAGAGGTGAGATATTTGCATTAGGAGAGAAAAAAATAAATGATATACATAAGACGCTGGAATGAGGTTGGGGACAGAGGCAGGGTTTGCTCTAAGAGCTTTGAGAAACAGCAAAGGCTTTTTAAAAGAGAGCCTAAATCTCAGAGTTCTCAACTATCTTCTATCCACTCAGTAGGACACTTAACTACCACCCATGGTCTCAATTCCTCCTTGGTGTCCAAGGTCTGCCCTGACTGTAAACAGTGGTGGGCTGTCTGGAGTTAGCCAAACTGCAAAGGTTTAAAGTACAGTCTCCACACAAATGCCCTCACTTCTGACACCAACTACTAGGAGTTTTGGCCAACTTCAAAGTGGGAACATCACCAAGGCTGTCCTCACTTCTGACAGCAAATGTAAATTCAAGGATTCCCAAAATCACCCTCAATTTTTTTTTGAGGGATGGTCTTTTTTTTAAAAAAAAGCAGTTTTACTGAGATATATTCATCATATACCGTATGATCTATCCAAAGTGTACAACCAATGGCTTTTAGTATAATCACAGTGTTGTGCGTTCACAATTACAAATAATTTTAGAACAGTTTCATTGCTCCAAAAAAACAAAAACAAAAACAAAAACTCCACACCCCTTAGCAGTCACCTCTCAAACCCTCTATCCTTCCCCAGCCCTACATAACCACTAATCTAATTCCATCTTTATAAGTTGATTTATATTTACAGATTATATAAATGGAATCATTCAATATGTAGTATTTTGTTTCTGGTTTCTTTCACTTGGCATAATTTTTTTGTGTGTGCCTATATTAACTACTCTCCAGTTCATTGGACTCACCCAGGACAACTAACAAGGAGATGATGATGGACAATGATTATCCTAAGAACCGTGAGAGTCTACAACTGCAAGCAAGAGAGTCTCATCCATCTGCCCCATGGGATCGAAGACCACCCCCCCCCAATTAGAGATGGAGTGGGCATCACCATCCCAGAATCCTCAGGATTGGGGAATGAACTATGGACTAAAGTAGACTTACTGGTAATCTATTATAGATGTATTGTGATTCTAGCAATGTAAGAACTTATACCATGGATGTGGAGGCAGTGGCCACTGAAGATTCTGAGGGCAGGGAGATGGAAAACAGGTATAATATGGGGGCATTTTTGGGACTTGGGAATTGTCCTGAATGACATTGCAATGACAGAGACAGGCCATTATATATCTTGCCATAGCCTACAGAATTGTGCGGGAGAGAATGTAAACTACAATGTAAACTATAGTCCATGCTTAGTGGCAATGCTCCAAAATGTGTTCCTCAATTGTAACAAACGTACCACACTAATGAAGGATGTTGTTAATGTGGAAAATGTGGGAGTTGTAGGGCGCGGGGCATATGGGAATCCCCTCTATTTTTTATGTAACATTTATGTAATCTAAGTATCTTTTTTAAAAAAATTAAAAATATGTTTTAAAAAAGGCAAAAAACACCCCCTCTTGTAACATTAACATACATTTGTTCAGTCTCAAAGAAAAACAGTCTTATGTATGCAATATTACCCATATTCATATTTCACAGGAGATTTTACTATGCTATACAGTACCATGTAACATTTTTTAGTTTTCCTTCTAGCAATACACATGAACTTAGACTTTCCCTTTCAACCAATGTCATACTCATATAATAGCTCTGTTAGTAACAAACACTATGTTGTGATTGCACCATTTCTATTCATTTCCAAAGATTAACAAACAACTCATTTACCAATCCACACAGGTTGACCCTTAGCTTTACATTCTCTAACATCCTTCTATTCTCTGGTGGCCCATATTCTAGTTATTCACTCCATGTGTTTACACAATATATTTAGCTCATAACCATGCAATCATACAGTATTTGTCCTTTTGTGTCTGGCTTGCTTTACTCAACATAATGTCCTCCAGGTTCATCCATCCATGTTTTTATATGTTTCACAACTTCATATCTTCTTACAGCTGCATAATATTCCATTGTATGTGTACACCACAGTTTGTTTATCCATTCATCAGCTGATGGATACCTGGGTTGTTTCCATCTTTTGGTAATTATGAATAACGTTGCTATGAACATCGGTGTATAGATATCCGCTTGTGTCACCACTTTCAGTTCTTCTGGATATACACCTAGTAATGGTATTGCTGGGTCAAACGGCAAATCTATATTCAACTTCTTCAGGAACTGCCAAGGAGTTCTCCACAATGGCTGTACCATTCTACATTCCCACCAATCGTGAATAAGCGTTCCTATCTCTCCACATCCTCTCCAACACTTGTAGTTCTCTGTCTTTTTAATAGTGGCCATTCTAATAGGTATGAAATGATATCTCATTGTAGTTTTGATTTGCATTTCCCTAATCGCTAGTGGTGCTGAATATTTTTTCATGTGTTTTTCCATATTTGTATTTCTTCTTTGGACAAATGTCTATTCAAGTTTTTTGCCCATCTTTTAAATTGGATTGTTTGTCTTTTTGTTTTTGCTTTGTAGCACCTCTTTATATATCATGTATATTAAACCCTTATTGGATATGTGTTTTCCAAATATTTTCTCCCATTGATTCAATTGCCTTTTCACTCTTTTGCAAAGTCCTGTGAGGTGCAAAAGTGTTTAAATTTGAGGAGATCCCATTTATCTATTTTTTTTCTTTTGTTGTTTGTGCTTTGGGTGTAAGATCCAAGAAACCCCTCCCTACCACAAGATCTTGAAGATGGTTCCCTACATTTTCCTCTAGTAGTTTTATGGTCTTGCCTTTTATATTTAGGTCTTTGATTCATTTTGAGTTGATTCTTGTATAAGGAGTGAGATAGGGGTCCTCTTTCTTTCTTTTGGTTATGGATATTCAGTTCTCCCAGTACCATTTGTTGAAGAGACTGTTTGGTCCCAGTAAGGTGGACATGATAGGTTTGTCAAAAACCAGTGGGCTGTAGAGGTAAGGGTTTATTTCTGGACTCTCAATTCTATTCCACTGATCAATGTGTCTATCTTTAGGCCAATATTATGCTGTTTTGACCACTGTAGCTTTGTAGTATGCTTCAAGGTCAGGCAGTGAAAGTCCTCCCATATTGCTCTTATTGTTTAGAATGCTTTTGGCTATTTGGGTACACTTTCCCTTCCAAATAAATTTGGTAATTGCCTTTTCTATATCTGTAAAGTAGGCTTTTGGAATTTTGTTTGTTATTGCATTTAATCTATAAATCAGTTTGGGTAGGATTGATATCTTCATGATATTTAGTTTTCCAATCCATGAACACAGAATGTCTTTCCATTTGTTTAGGTCGTCTTTGATTTCTTTTAGCATTGTTTTGTAGTTTTCTGAATATAGCTCCTATACTTCTTTGTTTAACTCTTCCTAGGTATTTCAATATTTTTGTTGCTATTGTAAATGGAATTTTTCCCCTGATTTCCTCCTCAGATTGTTCAATACTATTGTACAGAAACATTACAGATTTTTGCCTATTGATCTTGTATCCTGCCACTTTGCTGAACTTGTTCATTAGCTCAGGTAGCTTTGTTGTAGATATTTCAGAATTTTCTAAATATAGGATCATGTCATCTGAGAATAGTGAGAGTTTTACTTCCTCATTTCCTATTTGGATGCCTTTTCTTTTTTCTTTTTTTCCCTTTTTTCTTCTCTAATTGCTGTAGCTAGAACTTCTAGCACAATATTGAATAACAATGATGACAGTAAGCATCCTTGTCTTGATCCCGATCTTAGGCGGAAAGCTTTCAACCTTTCCCCATTGAGTACGATGTTGGCTGTGGGTTTTCATATATACCCTTTATCATATTGAGGAATTTTCCTTCTATTCTTATCTTTTGAAGTGTTTTTAACAAGAAAGGATGCTGGATTTTGTCAAATGCCTCTTCTGCATCTATCAAAATGATCACGTGGTTTTTCCCTTCAATTTGTTAATGTGGTATATTACATTAATTGATTTTCTTAGGTGGAACCACTCTTGCATACCAGGAATAAATCCCACTTGGTCATGGTGTATAATTTTTTTGATATGCTGTTGGATTCAATTTGTAAGTATTTTGTTGAGAATTTTTTCATCTATGTTCATTAGAGAGATTGGTCTGTAATTTTCTTTTCTTGTAGTTACCTTTATCTGGCTTTGGTATTAGGGTGATGTTGGTTTCATAAAATGTGTTGGGTAATTTTTCCTTCTCTTCAATTTTTTGGAAGAGTTTAAAGAGGATTGGTGTTAATTCTCCTTGAAATGCTTGGTAGAATTCACCTGTGAAGCCATCTGGTCCTGGACTTTTCTTTGTTAGGAGATTTTTGATGACTGATTCAATCTCTTTAAATGTGACTGATTTGTTAAGTTCTTGTATTTCTTGTAGAGTCAATGTAGGTTGTTTGTGTGTTTCTAGGAATTTGTCCATTTCACCTCGGTTGTCTAGTTTGTTGGCATAAGTTTCTTATAATATGCCCTTATGATCCTTTATATTTCTGTAGGTTCAGTTGTAACTTTTCACCTTTCATTTCTGATTTTATTTATTTGCATCTTTTCTCTTTTTCTCTTTGTTAGTTTAGCTAAGGGTTTGTCAATTTTATCGATTTTTTCAAAGAACCAGCTTTTGTTGATTTTCTCTGTTTTTTTTTTCTTCTCAATTTCATTTATTTCTGCTCCAATTTTTATTATTTCTTTCCTTCTGCTTGATTTGGAAATGGTTTGCTGTTCTTTTTCTAGTTTCTTCAGTTATTCAGTTAGAGCTTTGACTCTAGCTCTTTCTTCTCTTTTAATATAGGCAATGAGGGCTATAATTTTCCCTCACAGCACTGCCTTCACTGTATCCCATAAGTTGTTTTATATATATATATAAAACCTAAAACCTTTATATATATAATATATATA
>JAQZBX010019077.1:0-34054 GCA_029593785.1 Cabassous unicinctus
CTCGGGCCGGTCTGCTCTCACAAGGAGGCCCCAGGAAGCGAACCCGGGGCCTCCCACATGGTAAACAGGGGCTCTATCTATTGAGCCACACCTGCTTCCCAAGACTTATGTATTTCTGAGCTCTTCATATTTATAAATAATGGATAATAACACCTTCTCTGAAGGGTAGTTGTTTGCAATGAGACGTTATGCCTGTAACGTGCATTAGAGTCTGCCATGCACATATAAGGCACTCAATAAATGATGTCTTCATCAATTGCTTTTTTAATGCTGAAAAATAGAGTCTGTGCTTGTTTTATATTTGTATCGCTTCTAAGATTTTGTTTGGCAGAAGTTCAATAAAAGTCAATCAAATTAAATCTTGACTAAAAATAACTAGAGTTTGAGGAAGTGCATGACAAACAGTGCAACAAAATATAGGAAGAAAAACACATTGAATAGGGGAGAAACAGATCAAGAAATGTTAAGGATTTTAAGGCAAAGATAATTTGCAAATTTTACTTCTATTATTGTAGATTGGTTAATTAGGAGACTAGAAACTAAATTTTCATTGGAGAAAGGATTTTTATAAAAATGTGAATTTAGGTATATTTTTAGATGTATAAAGCTTTAATATCAAAAGGAATAAAAGTCAGAAATAAAAATGTGCCATTGGAATCTAAATATTGAAAGTCTGTGAACTAAAAGCAAATAATACATTTGAATAGACCTAAAATGACACAACCAGGGTGGAAAATTCAATACTACTGAATTAAATAGTCCTATACTAATCTCCTTCAATAAATTGCCTAATGCCATTGCCATTTGTGTGTGTATGTGTTTGTGTGAGAGAAAGAGAAAGAGAGAGAAAGGAGGGGTAAAAAACATCATAGCAGGAGATAAGATTTTTAGTTACTTTATTTTGATGTATTTGTTGTAAAGATGGTGAATCAATTTAACATCAGGTTTAAAGCTGACTTCTAACATTATATCTGCAGGACACCAGCAATTTGTTTTGTCATCTAGAGAATATAATAAAAACTGTGTCTTCAGGGAAAAGAATTCTAAAAGAGAAGCAGGACAGAGTCTGAATGACACTCATGATATTTCTGAAATTGAACTGTTCACTTGAAATCTTAGATTGCAGTTTTGACTAACAGAATAGAAAAACACAGAGAAAATTCTCGGCTGTATAAAACTTCTGAATTGAATAAAAACATCAATTGATAGAAAAAAAAAATCACCCATATTTTGCCTTTGCTAGAATAACACTCAACTGCCCAAAAATACATCTGTTCAATATGTAAAGTTGAAAACTTTTATTTCATTGTCTATGCAAAAGATAAAATACAAACAACTTTTTTTAAAATGAAGATGACACAAAATCAATAATGCATTTTGCTCTGGGGGCCTGTGTTATTACAGCTGTTATGATTCTCCAAATCCTGTCTAATAATGGCCTTTATTTTAAAGGTAGCAAAATACATGCAATTATATTATTATAAACATGAATTTTGGGACATGGGTAATTGACATTTGCTAGTGGGAACATATTGCTATACGGTCCTCAAGAATATACACTAATCCCTGTTATCACTATATTGCTCATTCTGTATATGAAAGGCCTAGATGTGTATATAGTCATGGGATTAGGTATAAATAAAGATTTGCATCAGTAGATTGAGTTATTCATTCACAGTTTATGTTAATGCTTCTAACATTTTAATGCAACATAGAAGCCCTATGTTAGGAGCAAGTTTGGTATATGGAATAATTGGGGGCAGTGATAATGCAAAGATATGCCACAATGTCAAATGAAGGATAATTAACTTTTAACCTTACTGTATGCTGAATAACAATGGCATTTCCCACATTATACTTTCTGGATAATTGTAGTATAGCAATTTGCCTGGTATAGAAATTAATCCATCAACATTCCTCTTCTCTGATATTTTACTCATGAATTCCTAAGAAATGAAACCACACTTAGAATATTTCCCTGATAGCTACTTCTCCTAAGTAATGAACCTGAAAAAGTGGAACTGCTCACCTTTAAATTTTACTCTAAAAGAGTTCAGAATTTTATGCAGTCATCCCAAAACGAATGATAAAGATAATGGGAGACTAAAGATTCAAGAACAAGGTGTTTTAGAATAGAATTCTTATGAGAAAAAATGTTAAATTGAAAATTGCATATGCAAAGGTGGGAATGTTATTAGATATTTTATACCAACAGACAGACTAATTTGTGTAATCTATATTAAGAAAAGAAATGACGACAATGGCTATACTTCATCAGTAAAAAAAGCATCCACTTTTATTCTCTTTTCTTATTTCCTTTACTTTTGTTCCACTAGAAATTATGGCAGTACTTTTGACTTATCACATTTTTAATTGGTCTCCTTGGTGATGTTCCATATGTTTATTATTCATTTAGTGAAACTTCTCTCTAAATTTAATATGATACTTGAATGCTAATTTTTCTACTTTCCTAATCTTAAATATAGCTTCCCCTAGTTTAAAGACACCACTAGTTTAAAGATTATCCTTTTATAATTTTCTGAAACTTCTGTTCCAATTTCTCATTTCTTTTTTTTTTTTTGCAGAATCATTTGGAAATATTTCTCAAATAACAAATATATGCAAGATCAACACCCTTAACCCGAGTAAAATAAAGTAAATCCTATCATTTGAAACCATTGCAAGAATTTGCTTTCCAAATAAACAGCTTAAATAATTCTTTGAACACACACTATACATGTTATTATTGGGAAAATTCAATTTAGTCCTGAGTCAAATATAAATTCACTTCATTTATTTTCATCATATTGCAGTCTTTCTTAGTATAATTATATAAAACCCATATTTAGAAATATTGTACCTTTATAATAGTTTTAATTTCTTGAAGCTTTACCTCTGATTATCTGGACATATTACAGATTGTAGACAAAGTATTAGTTTCATTATATGTAGTTAAAAATTAGTAAGGACTTAGAAAATATAAAAGCAAGCAAAGAAACAATGTTGGTACCATTGCTGATATTAGATAAATGTTTGAGCCTCTTTCACTTAAAGATAAGGCTAGGTTTAGTAGTTTTATACACTTAGTTTATATAAATTCAGATACTTGAAAATGGTAGTTGAAATCTTGGTTGTAAGGTGTACAGGATGGTTGTTGTAGTTTGGAGCTTTACGTACCCCAGAAAACATGTTCTTAAATCTAATCCATTCCTGGGGGTGGACACCCACTGTAAGTTGGACCTTTTGATGAGGTTACTTCAGGTAAGTTGTGCCCCACCTCAATTAGGATGGATCTTAGTCCTATTACTGGGGTTCTTTATAAGCAGGATGAATTCAGACATGAGAGGGAAAGCTGCAGTAAGCAAGAAGCTATATCAATGAAATCCAGAAGAGAAGGAAGAGGCCAAGAGAGGCTGCTATCTGCCTTGCTATGTGGCAGAGGAACAAAGGATCACCAGCAGTCAGCCCCAGAATGCCACAGTCTTTGGGGAGAAAGCATCACCTTAATGATGCCTTGATTTGGACATTTTCCTGGCCCCAAAACCATGAATGAATAAAATTCCATTGTTTAAGCCAAACTATTTCATGGTATTTATTTTAACAGCCTAGGAAACTAAAACAATGGTATATATATTAAAATGTTCAAGATTAAAATTGTATTTATACCATCCAAAATATCTTTCAGCCAAGATACCATTTGCTATTTTTAGCTGCTGTAACTCTACTGGTGTCTTTCCAATTCTCTGCAAAACTCATATAAACAAAATTTCCTTAGCAAATGGTACTTAGGAGCTACTATTGTTACTCAGGAATTGTCCAAATTCTGAAGTGATATGTTATACTTTTAAGTTCAAACTCTAAGCAGGATTGGATTTGTGTTGCAACAGGGCTTTAATGCTAACATATTAGCAATCTGCCTTCCATCCTCACAGTGTCCAACTCTCAGAGAGATAGGCAGCCCTACACAATCATAATCATCTTCTCTCTAGGAACACAGGAGGAAAGCAAGTTTATTCTTAAATACAAAATGCTTCCTACAAATGATTAACCTTAAGTAAGAACAAAAAGAGTGGATTAGCACATTCTATTAAAAATAGGACAAAATCCACGGAGACCACATTATGTAGCATCCAGACAAAACCAGAACAGGATTATCCTTCCATTCAAGGGGGTTAAGAGGAAATTCAGATTTGTATTTTATCATGTGTTCAGGTTCTCACTTTAGAGTTTGAATTCAATTATCAAGGAATCATTTTATCTTCTTTACAAAATATCAGATAAAAGATATTTTTACCTGTGAACATTTTGAATGCTTAATCCTACATGACTGTTTTCTGACAGGTCATCTGGTATATAAAGCATGCAAACACAGAGAAGTAGCCACTATTCAGAATCTAGACAAGATCTGAGGATTAGATTTGCACTTTGCTCATGATCTACATGGAAAAAATGAATAAATATCAGGTGGAATTTTCCAGTTTTAAAACTGCCCAGAAATAAAACAAACTCCCTAATAAAATACTGAAAATCCTACTGCTAGAATTGTGCAAGCAAAGACTTGAGTATTTTTCTGGGATATTATACAGAGGCTTTCTGCGTTAAGGGAGGGGATCCTTTCCCATTCTTAAGAATAGAGATTTCTATTATCTTAAGTTCTTTTACATAAGTTGATTGGATTTATGTTTTTATATTGTAGCTTCTTTTTTCTTTAAGACTTTCTTTTATCCTTTAACCTGAATACATCCATAGTGTGTTGGGGTGAGAAAAAATGGAGGAGAGATATAATTTACCTCAAAATGACACTCCTTAGCAATGAGAGAGAAAATAAGCAGAAGAATTTGACTTTCCAGAAAATAAGCAAGGTTCTTTGATAATGGAAGAAGCATGAAAGTATGATCAATGTAGGTAGATGGTCCAAGATACTATAACATCTTTGTGAAATGAAAGACATACTGACAGTTAAGAAGGTGGGCATGAATCAAAGAAAATCTATCCAGAACTGAGGACAGAGCATGTTTTTGAGGCAAGTGCAATTAGATTGAGAAGTCTACATATTATGGCTGCAATAGATTTACTAAATGATGACTACAATTTGTAGAGGATCAGAAATATGGCACAAATTACTTTTCTGATTAATATTATTGATTCTTTAATATTAATTAATGTTTGTTTCCTTCATTGGTGGACTGTTTTTCATGTTTTGTTATGAAAAAAAATTGTGTGCTTTATTTCTGATAAAGTTCTTTAGGAATAATCCCCTACCTACCGGATAAGTTTGAAAAAGAGTATACCTTGAAAGCGATAAATATATGTGACTTCCATTAGTCCAAGGAAAGAATTATTATGACTTCATTTAGAAATAGAGACTAGCTTTCCCATGTATTCTGAACTAGTTTAGTATTCCTCACAAAGTGTCTCATTTAAATAGCAAAGTATTTATGAAAGAAAAAATTATGTATGAACTATACAGACATTCCTCATTCAGTAAGAAAGATGACTTTTTTTTAGATCTATGCAATGGTGAAACAAATTAAAAATAAGAGATATAGTTAATTCTCATATTTTCTGAGTTAGTTAGAACTAATTTGAGCATAAATTATCCCAGAAATACTGCAGGGAAAAATCTCTAGAATCATAACATATGCTAAATGCTTGTGGCAGTTTGTTATTGTTTATGAATTAAAAAAATAGATATTGGATTGTGTTTGTAAACTAGTCTATTCCTCTGGGCTTATTAGATTGTATTAAATTCAGAGATTTCACTTTTACTTGATTAAATTATGATTAGGACTTTGATTCGGCCATGTCAGTAGGATATTGACTCCCTGCCTTCTTTGTGGGCAGGGACTCAGAAAAAGTGACAAGGCAGAGGAGTGAGTTTTGAGTTTTGATGCTGGAGCCAATGGGAGAGAGCTGGGCCATTCACCTGATAGTTTACAACTGGCCTTGTGGAGAGAGCAGAGCAGCTGAGCCCAGAAAGAAATGAGCCCTGGGAAGATAGGTGAGCCTTATGCCAGCCTACAGTTGAAATCAGAAAAGCTGGACCCATGGAGCCCTTAGTAAGGAAGAAGGGAGGCTGAACACTTGCATACATCGCCTGCCATCTTGTTTCAACACGTGGCAAAAGACTTTGGGTGAGGAAGGAACTTTGAGTTGGACTCTTTAGGGTCTTGTGACTATAGGCTTCTACCCCAAATAAATACCCTTTATAAAAGCCAACAGATTTCTGGTACTTTGCATCAGCACCCCTTTGTCTGACTAATACAACCCTGATATTAAATTATTAAACTGTTTAAAAATCAGATGTTAGTTCCAGGTCTCAACTTCAAATTACAAAGAAGATCCACAGAAAATCCTAACAAAATTTGTTATAATTACAATCTTCCATTTAATATTAAAATACATAAATACCACAATGTATGAATTTTGAATGACATGTGTTTTACAAAAGAAATATCCAGAAGAGAATTCTTATGGGTTCCGTTATTCAAAATAGTTGCTTAGCCCACAAATGAAATTATACAATATTCTAATAAACTAATATGCTATATAGGTTAAAATTCAGACAAGTATTAAAATATATAACAAAGAAATAATATGAAATGGTGAATAAGCAATTGAATGAAAGCTTCCTCTGTTGATTAAACCCCTCTCACCTGTCAATAAAAATTTCAAAGCCATAAATTATTTTTAAAAAATGCACTGTAGCAGTTTGGTATTATTTATTAATAAATAATACCAAATATATAAGGTTTATGGAACTGTAGGAGACCCATGATTCATATTTCCCTCCCAATTCCTCATTATTGTAATGAAAATGATTATTCTTTCTCTGCCCATTTGTGTATTGGAAGCAGATAATTGGTTGTGTACTTTTCAGAGATGTACAGCCAGACAGGACTTTGCCTCAAAACAAACTATTTCTTTAAACTGATTGTGATATGATTCTGCATTTAGCATTGTACTGATTTAAGATTTTTTTTTGAATATTGTAATGTCTTTCTGGAATTCAGAGGGTAGAGTGTAGCAGTTTGGTATTATTTATGAATTCCAAAAATAGATATTGGATTATATTTGCAAACTGGTCTTTCAAGAGGTTTCACTTTTACTCAATTAAATTTTGATTAGGGCTTTCATTGGGCCATGACAGTAGGATGCTGAATTCCCGCCCCCTTGATGGGTGGACAGTCACAGAGAAAATGACAAGGCACAGGAGTTAGTTGGAGCCCAGGAAGCAAACACACAGAGAAGCAGATACATGAGGAAAGAAAGAAGACTTGATTAGAAGCCCTGGAAGAAAGAAGAGTGGTTCGCCTGATAGTCTACAGCTGGCCTTGTGGAGAGAGCAGAGCTGCTGAGCCTGGAGAGAAACAAGCCCTGCCAAGAGAGGAACCCAGGAAGCCTGAACCAATTCAGACCTCGGCAGCCATCTTGCTTCAACACGTGGCAACAGACTTTGGTAAAGGAAGTAACTTATGCTTTATGGCCTGGTAACTGTAAGCTTCTACCCCAAATAAATACCCTTTATAAAAACCAACAGATATCTGGTATTTTGCATCAGCACCCCTTTGGCTGACTGATACATACTCTATCTCTCAAGTTTATAATTTCTTTAGTCAATTTCACATAATTTCATAACTAAAATGTATTAGCTTTTTCCTATATATCCACTAACATTGCTTTTAGTGTCTATTAAATTACAAAGCAAATTAAAAGAACTTCTTGCTATTTTCAAGCAACAAATATCCTGTATACATAGGAAATAATTATCTAATTAGATTTTTGAAACTTTTCTTGACATCATTCTCTTGTATACCCTCATCATATTGCTAAATTAATATTACTATTTTAATATACTATTTGATTAAAATTATTGAATGTTTAATATTCAGGGATAGAAGATAGAGATATGCAGAAATCCAGATAGAAAAGTTACCTGATCTCAGAGATGTTTAGACAAAAGCAGGGCAAAATGATTTAGGTATAAATTCACATAGAATTCTCTGAATATGAGTTAAGCTTCCCTTTACTAGAATCAGCCATTGTACAATATATTTTATTGACACATGGAACAGAATTGTATTCCTTCATAGTCTCCTCATTAATTCAAATCAATATATTTATGTAGATTTTACATCATAAGTTTTCTAACAAATGAATGGAAATAGTAAATAGAAATAAGTGAAAACATGCTGTTTTTCTGCCCACTTATAGTTCTTAAAGTTTTAAAAGAAAAACATCTGTTGAACTAGAAACAGAACTGGTTACTGACTGAGAACAGCAGGAGAGCTTGCAGTTAATCATCTGTATGCCTACAAGGAGCCCCTCTCACCAGTGTGAATTACTGGTTTCCTGAGGGATAAGAATCTATGCAGTCTCCATGAGAAAAGAAGTAAAAGTCACAGCAGGGAGATATAGGAATTGGCACTAGAACAAAAGAAAAGGTATTCTTAATAGTCAACATTGGTAGCTTAGAGGCTTGCATCAGCATGTCTTTGGAAAACATGGAATAAACCTGCAGTATTATTCAGTATTAGTCTTAAATATAGCAAATAATTAGTGGATTTACTGTATCTTAACAAGGTGTTTACTTGAATAAACAGCATATTGAATAAACCTTCTGCTTAATTTGTGTACATGTAGTATAGAGAGAAGCCAAATGCATTATCCAAGTTAGAAACAGATGTAGGCAAACAAGAAATGAAACAAAGCATATCTATTTCTTACAGTAGAAATATCTTGCTTACTAAAACTTCAGATTTTGCTTTTGTATTAAATATTAATGATGTATACATACATTTATGATTTCTGCATTAAAAATTTGAATTATATAAATAAAACTAAATGAAATATAAACAGATCCTCCTTTTCTGTTTTTTCCTGGCTCTATATGGTGCAGTTCCAGTGCTCATAATCTATACCTTTTTTTTTTTTTAATTTAATTTCCTGGAGAAGGAATTTCTACATCCAATTCAAAGAAATAGTCAGTTCTTCTAAGCTTTCTCTCCTGTAGACTAAAACACCAAAGCACCTTTTGATTTATGATTTATATTTATCAATACAGTAATTCTTTTTGTGTATTTTCATTTCCAACTTTTTTTATTGTTCCATCTTAATACTTCACTTCTAGAAATCAACATTAACTGAATTTACTGAAACTAATGAAATTATTACATCAATATTATCCAGAATTTTGAACTAGTCATTCCTAGATAAGTAGAATCACATACACACATTACCATATTGACCACAAATGGAAGCAATTGATTTAAATACATTTTATTTTTGATAAGGAAGCAGCCAAATCCTTTAGAGTGCAGATGAATAATTTTGAATTTCCCTGATAGTTATAAATGTCTCCAAATCTCATTTGAACTTTTGAATCAGAGTGTACTTACACAGTATTAAATTTGTTTGTCTCCAGGAAAGTATTCCAACTCACCCCACATCCCCCCAAAAAGACTATAGGAATTAATGGAATTTCTTCTTTTGTTATGCTACACCAACTCATTTACCAAGAGATAAAAAAAAAAAAAGCAGCAGTGTTAACAGGTCCAGACTCCTGTATATTTCTCTGACCCTTAGGGTCATATGACTCAGCAGATTCAAGGGTACTAAAGTGTTCTTGGCAGATAAGAATGTTAATTGAAGTACTTGGCAGGCCACTATAGGAGATGGAGTAAAATCATCCCATCCCCTGTAGATAATTACTCTACTTTTGAGAAACAATTTTGGACTTAGTACTGAGCCTTAGTAGAGACTGAGAATTTGATCATGGGCCACCAAGTTACCTTGGGACCTAAGCTGTCCATCAAAAACTAGGTGTTTTTCTGACCCACAGCACCATAAAACTGAGCGTACCCAGCAACATTCCATCATACAAAGAATTGGTACACATGAGTTGGGCCTTAAGCGGGCCTTAAGCAGTCCTTGAAGGCACAAGAAAGTTGCAGGAGGAAGTAGCTCAAATTCCCATGTCGCCTACTTCTGCCACATTACCTTCACTCTCCCAGCCTACACTTATGATTTTTAGCTGAGTTCCCTATGACCAACTGACCAAAGAAGAAAAAAGTTAGGCCTGCACAATACTTAGCACTTCTCTAAGTAGACAGCTGCAGCACCACAGTCCAACTCTGGGATCGCCTTAAGGTATGCAGTGGTTCAGGGAAATCCTCCCAGTAGGCAGAACTTCAAGCAGTGTGCCTGGCTGTTCATTTTGCCTCTAAGAAGAAATGTCCAGAAATACAGGTTTATATTGATTCAGATGCTCTGGCCAATGGTTTGGCTAGATGATCAAAGACTTGGAAGTAATGTGATTGGGAAATTGTTGACAGGAGAGGAGTGGAGAGATGTCTTCAAATAGACACAGGGTGTGAATATATTTATTATCCATGTGAGGGATCAAAAGGGGTAAGAAACATCACCTCATCAGAAAAGGATTTCAATAATCTGGTGAGTAGGATAACCTGTTCTATGTATGGCAGTTATCCTCTAACTGACCAGTGGGATTATGACCAAAGTGTCATTGTGGGAGGGATGGAGTTGATGCATGGGATCAGCAACATGGGCTTCTACTCACCAAGACTGACCTGGCTCCTACTGTGTACCCAATCTGCCAGTATCAGGGACCAACAATGAGACTCCAATATAGCCCTAATCTCTGACAGCATCAGCCAGTTACCTGGTGGGACTTTGATTATATTGAGCATATTTAATCATGGAAGGAGCAGCATTCAGTTCTTACTGAATGAGGTGAAATTGTCTTACTACTACACAATGGAGGTAAAGAGGAGCATGTTTAGAATGCAGGAGATCCTTTAGGGAACTTCTTAGTCCTCTCAGGTCCTGTGATTAAAGTAAATAAAAAAAAAGTCACAACCCAATTTAGGACATGCTGTGAATGACCCAGATCTGTGAGGAAAGAAGCTTTGGATGACTGAAGCATAGACAAGAAACTATGAGCAACTGAGGTGCTTGCTGAGGTCAAAAGATATATGGAATTTGGAGTGGAAAAAGTTTGTTATAAATACTGGCTATGACCATGTGACCATTTAGAGAAACAAGAACTGTAATAGTTATGAGTATTTCTTTATTTTATATGAATATATTTATATATACTTATACATAAATCAGAATCTGTTTATGTATATATACACAACATTTTAATTTTTCTCCACCTCTCATCCCCATTCAAATATATTATGTGTTAATAATAGTTAACATTATATCTCAGTATCTAAGTTACAGAGTATTAAAGAGGAAGCATGAACTAATTAAAAGGATAAATAATACCCAAAGAATAAAAGGGACATTGTATCTGGGATAGTTGTAACATGTTAGATGGAAACATGACTTTGCTGTTGTGAATATTGGAGATTGGTATGGTTTCAGGAGATGAGTATGTGTATCAAGTTCACAAGGGTAAACTGTGATGGCTTTGTGGTGTGTCGGTTTGGCCAGGCTAAATGACATTTTCCAGAAGTTTCTTTTTTGTATGTCTCTGGTTAAGGTAAGGTACAACAGAATTTCTTATGGAGATTTAGAGAGTGGAAATGAAGCAGTAGCCATTTTGTAGCTCACACACACTTGTCACTTGTCTGCTAGTTCACCTCATTGGCTCAGTGGCTGGGCCTGCAACTGCCTTACCTTCCAATGATTCTTAGACTCTTGGGCCAAATGTGAGTATATTTACTTTCATTATGAAGGCTTCTGCAGAACAGCCCACCACCAAGCTTAGAGGCAACAAGAAATGACACACGGTTTCCTGTCCTAGTAGCCTCCAGTTTATTCTTAGGAGATCCGGATTGTTCTTACATTGCTTTATATCCATCTTCCGTCCCCACTGCCTTTGTCATGGACTCTAAGCTCCAGCATCAAACACAAAGGCACCATTCCTACCTAGACTGCTTAATCAACAATTGCTTAAGGTCAAATCCTTGAATATGTATACATAAAATTTCATAGTGCTTCTGCTTCTCTGCTTCACTGGTTGAACCCAGATTGAAACATTCCCTTTGTATTCAGGAAATGAATAGTAATACATTTTTTTTTAGACATATGCAAGAAAGAAATAAGGTGTCATTAATTTATTTTTGATTATTCACAAGGTCCAGAAAATTATCTCATGAATTTTTCTCTCAAAGTCAGGAGTAGCATAATATACTGACATTAATTGAGGATTCCCCTTGCCCTTTAGCCATCATGTCAGAGGAAAAATAACCCCTAATACAATAAGTGCTTCATGTATCATGCTTTAAAACAATACTTTCTTATGTATATACCTTTAGTGAGTTTTGGTCTTTTTTCAGTATATTATGCATGTACAGAGACTGTTTATTTATACCTTTTATTTTTCTTCCTAAATTGCTTAAACTATTCTTGCTTTGTGACAATTTTTACTTTTTTATATCAAAAAATATCATTTAACATTTACCTTAAGGCTGACAGTTTCTAAGATACGTTTTTGTCCTTTTGTTTCAGTGGGTATTTTATAATAGAGGGATTATAGCATTGAAGTTAAAGCCTTGGGCTCCAGAGCTAACTCCTGACTTTAAAGTCTGTCTCTCCTTCTTGTTTGCTCTGTAACCAAGAGCATCTCTTAACCTCTCTGCATCATTTTTTTTTCCATTTGTAAAATAGAGATGACAACAAAATACCTACCTCCAAGATTTGTTGTGCAGATTAAATTAGTTAATTCATATAAAGTCCTTCAAGTAGTCCTTCAAGCAAATTAGTGCCCAATAAATGTTCCCCATTATAATATGTTCTTCTATATCTGCTAATCAACTATGAAACATATGGGCCTAACAGACAAGACTTACAATTAACAAAAGAAAGGAGTAAAGCTCTTAGATGATTAAAGCAAAATAACGTATCTTTTAAATATAGCCCTCTACACAGAGATATTACTAAAATAATAAAAGTCAAACGGCAGATGCACATAACTTTTTTATAGCTAGCAATTAGGTCCTTAATTCTAAATAACTTTGAAATGAAATAGTAAAGTTCGATACATTTTCCTCAGTAGTTCCTCCAGATTCCATCTGAATTTGTGCAAGGCTGATAGGTTTATCAAAGCACTATTTGATGAAACACTACTTTTCAAAAAGTGGGAACAGCATGCAATTATCTCTGTATGATATTTCTTTGGTAATTGCAGATAAATTGATTTTTAAAAATCTTGACTGCTAGGAAGCAGGATATAGATTGCAATTTGCTAGACTATACGAAAAAGTGATTTTCTTTCAAGTTTTAATATTGGTATTTACTTGTTTTACTTTATGCAAAATAGAGAACTTTTCATATCAGCAACTCAAAGTCTTCATGGGAAAATTGCATGATTACTGATCCTCAAGATTGGCTCTCTATATTTTTTGCAAGTATTTGCCTACTCATTAATTCCAGTTGAGCAATTCTTTAAAAAACATATTTCCTATGACTATTTGTTAGTTCATTCTATTGTTTTTTTAGCGCAAAATTTTCAGAGCTTTCTGTACATATTCTTTACAGAAATGAAAGTAGAGGAGTCAAAATTCCTTCTTTGCTCTTTAGCAATTCTTAGCTCATATGCTTATGAACACAAATATGCTTTATATCTAACAAATTCATGGACAAGCTTATTTCAGTGCTGCTTTTAATTCTTATCTATTTTTTTTTCTTATGTTGACATGCAGTCTTTAAGGACACTTGATTAACCCTTAATTCTGAAGTGAAGATGTACTCTGTATTACTTTTAACTGGGAATGCATTGTTTGAACATTCTATTGAATTTTGTCTAATTATTTACATTTTTCATTTCTTCCTTAAATTGATCTCAATGAAATGTGTGCATTTGTAGTTCATTTATCACTGATTATTTTACCAAGTATAACAGTATCCAATCCATTTAGTTCTGATTATAAGTTGTTTCACCTAACCAAAAACACTTTTCTCATTTATTATAGGGTTTTGGACACATCACAGATTTTGAAACATTAATAACCATAGTAGCAAAGTGAGAGAGTACAGTGTGACTCAGCTTATAAAGGGGAGTGGATCTTTTGGACTTAAATGAGGGAAATTTGCTTAGTGATGACATTAGTTTAATTCTCACATGAAATCTCTGGCATACAATTCTTTTAATATTGGGAAGTAGCATGCACATCTGAGCAGCATTCTCTAAAACCTAGTGATGACTCTTGGTTCCATCACAGAATCAGATTGCCCTAACTCGTCATATGTATGGGAACAAAAGTATCACAGAGTACAGTAAAAACTAATGTTAATTTATGAAAGACCATAAATGAAGCATAATATTTTATAAATCATTTATTACATTGTAAAATTTCTTCTTGAAAAGTCTCTGTAAATCTATTGGCATGCTCAATTGCAATTCATTCTTTTCTATCAAATCATACATGATAAATGATCCTAATGAAATTAAACAGTGGAAAACTAAAGCTGCTGCAATCAAGAAAGGTAAACAATAATGCATAGATATCATGTTGTTCAAATACCTGTCCAATCAGCAGTAATTTATCCAATTATACTTCTCTCTGCACTATAATCTTTGGAATCAAAAGCACTTAGAATTGTCATTTTAGAGAATATTAGAGGAGAAATTTAGCCAAGCAAAAATAAAGAGAAGAACTGCTTGTAATAGGGGGCTAGTGGCAGGCATTTTGGAGAATGACATTCTCTAGCCAATCTGTTGATACTTTATTTAAAATCTGAAATTTTGAACAACTGCAAATAAAGCATCCTAAAACAGATAAGGCAACATGGTGTCTTCTGTCTCCTCACTTACTTTGTCCTTCCCTTTCACACACTCACAGGAAGAAAATTTTTTCTAGCATAGTAAGTCTTCAAATTATGCAATGAAAGTCTGTTAACATAAAAAGAAAATAGTTTGTTTTAAAGACACACCACTCTGAGTAATTTAAATGAAGCATAGCTATTCCTATGGAGGATTATGAAAGTATTTTCTACTATTTTCCTCCCAGAATGTAGCCAGGGATTAAGGTCTCAACGGCTCTAACTTGGCAGAGTACTGTGAGAATTAAATCATGACTCTTAAGTGGGGTTGAAAACGCTGATGGTTCCATGGGAGAAAGAAGACATTTAAAGATAGCTAAAGAAAAATATGAGCATCAGAAACCCATGAAACTGATTCTGTATAGACTAAAATTCAAGACAAAACAACTTATTTAAATAGCTTTTGTCTTCCATGATATGGCATCCTTTCAATTGCATAAAGCATTGGGACAGTAGCTTTCCTCATAGAACTGTGCCTGAAAGAAAACTCTCTTCAGAATCTATGGTAGCAGCTGGAACAGGGAACATAAAAACAGTTACCATCTTCTAGACATGACCTCTAAGACCACTCATGGCTTTGGGCAGTACTGTCTCACCATGCCTTATGTTTTTGTCTTGAAACAAATCACTACTGTCACTGCCCTTTGCAGGGAGCAGAAAACTGAGGCTTCAGCACCCCTCTACTGCTGCCAGGAATTCTGCCCCAGATATCTTGTAATTTAGGCAATTCCTACTCCTTAGCCATCAGTGTAATAAGATGGGATCACGATAGAAATGACACGACCCCTCTCTTATTTGTGCCATGTGGGAATTCACTGAAATTTTAATTGAAGGGTTTGGGGATACTGAAAAGGGAGGTAGGAGAGAATTTTTTTGGTAATACTAGTATGTGAGCTTGAGCATTTAACTATGATATATACATTTTGAGAGAGAATTTGGAAAAAGAACCGTTATACTGAAATAATAAGACTCAATGAGTGCAAATATAAAGGAACCTTATTTTTATCCACAACTGCTCATTCCAACTCATGCTTGGGACTCATTTTTCCTTTTCTTCTCTTGGATGAAAAATTGGGTATTTCCCGTGCTAGTCAGATAAGAAAAATCCCCAAGTTACTTCCAGATAAGAAAAATCCCCAAGTCACTTCCATTTACCAAATAGTCTCCTTTCAGCAATTGTTTTGTTAAATCCAGTATATTAATTTCAAAAGTCTGAACTTCACTAACCATCAAAGGAGAAGTTTGTCAATCAATAACTGTTATTGGGATGTGACAAGAAAGTTCTTGATTAATAATGTTGTAAGGGAACATCGGGGTCCTCATGCTTTGCAGATGATTAAAGCTGACACTCTCTCACAGGGCATGTGGGTACTTCAGAGCACACCACAAGATTCCCAGGAATCTCTCACATGCAGTTCCCTTAAGGGGGCCAAAGAGCAACCCTATTCTGGCTGTTTAATTTTGGTCCACCCATTCTGTGGCCAGGAAACCTCTGGAACTTTAGGTCATATATTATCAGTCATTTATTTTAAAATATTTCAGCATCACAAATGTGATATTTATTTAACATATTTTAGTATCATAACAAAATTGCAGTAGATTATTTTTTAATTGATATAAGGAAATTTAGAATACATATATTTATAGATTTAATTTTGCTGAAATGAATGGTGATCAAGATATGTTTATTGACTAGTCACCGTGAATGTGTACTCAGCTTTTGGACATGCTCTAAGGAGCTTACAGGCCAAAATTTTCCGAAGTAAGACTTTTGTCCAGTCCTTGTTTCAGTTCAATGTGCCACCATATTATGGAAGTCTGTTGTTTGATTAGATAAGGATAACTGAATACCATAATAACAATAGGTCTTATGACTGGTGTCTGCAGGCAAATGAAGTTTTCTATGTGTGGTAAAATTCAGTCCAAGCCTTGCTTTCTTTGTAACATAGTACCTCATCAGAGGACTTTGGGGGAGATTATCTCATATACCCCTAACCACGGGATGCTTCTGCTCTCTCAGTGATGGTATGAAAACTATTGTCAGTTTTCAATAAAAGGCCAATTTCAACTCAGATGCTCCTTCCTTGATTTGCCATGATAACTAGTTATCCAGTCTTTTGCTCTTTGGAGAATATGAGTCAATTAACAATATACCGTTCCTCTTGAGGAGCCGTATTAAGTTCCCTGAGTGGTCTGTTTAAAGCACCTATCTCCATTTTATGAAGGGGGGATGTACCGCCCACTCTCTTCTCTTTGGGATTAGAGAAGAATCCCAGAGCACATCAAGAGTTCTCTCTAAAAGTCCTCATTTAATCACTCGCTCTTGACAATTTTATTGTCTTTATGTGATTAAAAAGCCAAGATTAAAAATAAAACAGCTTTCTTTCTTCTCCATTCAAGTAGTGGAATCACAATTCACTTTGGAATATGGGACCAGTTAGTGCTTACTGTTTGGGGGCTTCAGCTTAAGCTGAAAAGAAAATAGCTCAATTTAGATATTGAACTATGCATTCTAAAAGATAATATAAGTGCTAGAGAATAATACGTCAGGTAAGCTAATTTTTAATTCTTTTTATTGCATGACTTACAGAGAACAAAAGAATTTTACACTGCCACTGGACAATTATTAAAGTAAATACTGGCTTAATCTATTAAACTAACTGATTATGTCAAAGCAAAATTTGAAAAATTGAAAACATTACTCATACAAGAAAAAAGTGAACATATTTAAAAAATTATTTCATTGCTAAGGGGACCGGAGATATAGTAAAGCTAGTCCAAAGAGAATTTGAGGAACTGTTATTTGTAGGCATTTAAAATATTAGAATAAGATATATTTTTAAATACTAGGTTAAATAGAGAACTGGTTAATGTTCTTTAGGGCAATTAAAACATAAGCTTTGGGTTTATCTTTTTTTTTTACTGTTAAGAAACCACCAACTCTCTGGTATGAATTAAGGAAACTGAGCAGATTCAGAAAGCTAGAGTCTGGAAGATAAGTTTACAGGAAATAGAAAGGGAGAAGAAGGTGGTGAGCTAATACTCATATGGGCAAAATCTATGATATGGTGGAAGTGAGTAGTTGTGCAGTGAAGGGATATGACAGAGGTGTAGTGATAGTAATGGTTTGGGTGGTGCAAGTTTGACAGGGGGGTAAGGTGGGGAGGGTGGGTTGGATGGTCCATGGAATTGTGGGGAGGGTTGGGGGAGGGAGAAGGTGAACACTGGGAATTGATGGGTATGTGGTTGAAACTACAATGTTGGGAAAACTCTTTTGGCAATATGACAAGGAAGGGTTACTGGCTTAGGGTGTTGGATGCGGGGGGGTGGCATTCGGGACAGGGCACACCTGGAACAGGCTTCTAGAGAATGTGTGAGTGATCATTTTGTCATAGTGTGTTGTATCAGTGCGTGGAGACCCACACAATGAGTGGGAAGGAGTTGAACTCCCATCCTGGAGGCCTGATATGTGTTCAATCAGAGGGGTGGGTGCCTCTCAAGAGCATGAGTGGTTTCTAATAGGGGAAGACAGATCAGTGTGTCAAGCCCTCAGTGTTGTTGCAAGTAACTATGAATCTTGTCCTTCAAGGAGTCAAGCCTGGTGGTCGCTGTGGGCCCCAAGGGGATGGGGAGGGAGGAATAGAATAGATGGAAGAGGGGAGTATTTAGGAAGTCAGTGGAAGTGTTCTGCATGATCTTGCAATGTTGAATATAAGCCATGTTAAATTCCAGCAAAAATTTATAAAAGTGTATGGTCTAAAATACAAACCATAATGTAAACCATTGACCATGGTTATGTTTTAATTTTGTACATCAGTTGTAACAAATGTACTATCCACACATAAAAAGGTTATTGATATGGGAAGGGGGAAACGGAGGAGGATGTTGGGTATATGGGAGTCCCCTATATTCTGTATTGACTTTACTGCAACCTAAAACTCCTTTGAAGACAAAATGAAAAAAGTAAGACACTGGGGAGGAAATGGAAGAAAATGCCACTGTACATACAGTACAACAGATATTACACTGATGAAAAGCAAAATGTCAAAAAAATTTTAAAGTGTATTCATTATTTTTGTAATATCCAAATTTTTAAATTTTAATTTAGTTTTTCTACAGTATTATGTATGTTATTTCTTATGTTTAAACCTATCATTATTATTTCATTTTCCTACTAATTGTATTTGGCGATATTCTTGGCTTCATTTTTTAAGAAGTTTTGAACCACAGAAGGGTTATAACTGTCAATGATGGGGGATACATGGGAAGAAGCTCATATGGGTATACATATAAGGTACATATAAGGTATATAAATGTGTTCAAAGGTTCATGGGGCATTGTCATGATGCGTAGAGATTCGCACAATAACCGAAAGAGTATTGAATTTCTATACTGGGGAGCTTTTTCACATTCTCTAATGGAACAGCAACAATCCCCCAAGTGCAGGGCCAATGACTAGTGAAGAAGGATGGTCCATTGATGGGCCAGTGATATTGACAACTATGCTTATGAGGCTTTGCTTTTGAAATTGCAACTTAGCCTAGTGTTGTAAGGTGCCCAAGAGTTAACTCCTGAGAGCCTCCATGTTGCTCAAATTTGGCCTCTCTCTAAGCCAAACTCAGCATATGAATGCATTACCTTTCCCCCAGTGTGACTCCTGGGGATGAACCTCCCTGGCACCAAGGGATTCCTACCAAGCACCAACTAGCTACACAACTGTAAAAAGACCTTGAATATAAGGGGGAAAAGGTAAAGACAAATGAGTTTGTATGGCTAAGAGACTTCAAAGTGAGTTGGGAGGTCATCCCAGAGGTAACCCTTATGCACATCTCAGCAGGATCGCATAGAGTGCCAAAGTAAATACTACCCCAAATAGTGGGGCTCCTGAGGGCTCTGGAGATACCCAGGTCCTGCAGTCATGGCAGATAGCTTAGGAGTTTGGTGCCTTGCCAGTGGACCCTACTTTGGAGTTTGTGCTCCCGAGTGTGACACAGTTAGACTCAGTTGTGACTTCTCTACACATGCCTCTTTTGTCCCTTCTATTTAAACCTACAGTTGGTGCTGGAGTTGGTAGGTGTATGCCCAAGAGACTTGAATCTTTGGGCTGTCCATGTGCCAGGTGGCCTCTGAGCCTCAGCGGAGTTGCAAACCTACTCTTCAGTTCATTGGACTCACCCAAGACAAGTAACAAGGAGGTGAGGATGGACAACCACCATACCAAGGAACCAAGAAAGTCTATAACTGCAAGCAAGAGAGTCCCATCCATCAGCCATATCGGATCAAAGCCCCCTCTCAATTAGATGTGGAGTGGGCAGTACCATGCCAGGATCCTCTGGATTGGGGAATAAAATATGGACTAGAGTGGAGTTACTAGTATTCTACTATAAACTTATTGTGATTCTAGCAATGAAAGATATTATATCATTGATGTGGAGACAGTGAGAAAATAGTTAAGGATTCTACACATAACATTGGATAAAGTATACACATGTCATATCCTCACAGAGTTTATGGTATAGTTTGTGAGAAAGATATTGAAAACATTACAAATATTTAATTACAATCAGATATGGCTCTGAATGAAAATACAGGGTATGATGAAATCTTTTACTGGTGAAAACAGATTTAACCTTAGTGGGAACTTTTCACAAAGCATGAGATCTAAAAGATGATTTTGAGTTAAGTCAATTGGGGTGGAGGTCAGGGTAGGTAGGAGAGCATTCCAAACAGAGGAAATAGCATGTTCAAATGTCCTTGAGTGAATCTCAGCATGGGCTTTTGAGCAGCTTAAAACAAACAAAGAAAAACAAACAGAAAAGAATCAGAAAGACTTGTAAGCAATACTGTGGCTAAACTACAGAGATTGAGAAGGAGAGGGTTATGAGATGTGAATGAAAAAGTAATTCTAATACTATGATAAATTGATGGCTGACTGCCAGGCACTGGTCAAAGTACTTTATAAGTATTAATTTATTCAAGTTTAAAAATCTGAAAACAGGCTAAGAGAAGAAAATACCTGACATACTTCACAGAGCTGATGAGTGACAGGTCTGAGATTTGTACCCAGGCAGTCTGGCCCTAAAATTCTTGTTTATAATTATGATGTTAAACGTACTCAGATAGCTGTGGAAGGATCATGCAGGAATTATATGCCAAAGGAAGGATATTTCTCTTTCCCTTAAGAGAAACTGGAATCCACTGAAGAGTTTTAAAAGGCAATCTGAACAGGTGTGGTTTTAAAATGAATATTCTTTTCCAGTATGGATAACAGATTGAAAAAGAGAAAATATATATTAGTGAGACCAACTAACAAGAATCTGTCTTAATCCAGGCAAGCAATGGTGGTGCTTGGGCTAGAGTATGATGTAGATGCATGAATGACTTTAAGAGATATTTTGGAGGTGACCTTGAAATATCTTTATTATGAATTCTATATGGAAGTGAGAGAGTATAAGCATTAAAAACAACATTAAGTTTACTATCTTATGCAAATGGATTCACCATGGGATTATTCATTAAAATGGGAATAGTGAAGAAGAAATGTTGTGAAATTAGATGATGAGTTTCGTTTAGGACTAGTTGACTTTGAATTATGCATATGGAGATACTGATTAAGCAGTTAATGTTGATGTCTGAGTCTCACTGGAGCTATGAATTCAGAGGCTATTTTCTAGAGATGGCATTTCTAGCAATAGGTATAGATCAGATTTCCAGGAAAGATAATGCAGAGTGAAAAAAAAATGGAGTCCAGCTTCAGGTTTGAAGTAATCTATGCTTAACAGCTGGGTAGAAGAGGTAAGTCTCAGCAAAGAATAACCAGAAAAGGACTATCAATAATACAAAGAAGAGTACAAAAATGGAGTACAGCCAGATTTTAGAATGAAAAGGAAGGTAAAGAACTGTCAAGAAAATCAAGGAGGTGATTGTTTGAAAAGAAAGGAAGGTCATCATATTGAAAATAACTAAGAGGTCAAGATGTTGGAAAAATAAATGATCTTGGAGTCAGAAGTTACCTTAAAAACTATTTATTCCAAAATTTTATTGTTAATATATGAAATGGAGAGCCAAAGAAATGGAAGGACTTGACCAACTGACCAGTCTGTAGCAGGAAGATCCAGGCTCCTGAATTATGATCTAGTATTATATTCTGAAATCATTCTCTCTGACTGGCTTATTAATTTAGTATTACTTGGATCTGTGCCTCAATTTTTTCTTAGGAATGAATATTCTGCCATTGTCTCTGGGAATTTTATATAGGACACTGTACACAATAGTTAACAAAAAATTTGGACAATTCTATATAGACTAAAATATGGGAATATTTTCAACATTGCAAAAATAAATTCAATTTACATCTTTAATCATGGGCTCATGAGCTGTGGATAAAATAATTGGTCCATTCACTATGTTTTAGTTTATCAAATTAATGAGTTAAATTGTTTGGAATCCCTGGGGGTGTGATTTTATGGTAACTTTTTATTGGTTCTTTTCAGATTAATTGTTAAGAATGTGGATATGATATAGAAGAGATGTTGTTGGTATTATACTTGATCCTATCCAAAAGATTGGTAGTTAATTCTGATCTTCATGAAATGTATGGAGCCTTTGTTGACAATAGGGGAAAACAGTATTCTTAGCCAGAAAGAACTTTCTTGATTTGACTAGATACATATTATTATTTTAAAATTCTTGTAATATTCCACTCATGTGTTTAATATGTGACATTCTGAAATGTGACTTATTTTGTCTGAGTAATAAAGACATCAGATAACATGTCAATTACACTTTTCCCCTATGACAACCTCCTCCTGGAGCCTCCACCCTCCACTCTGATCTGAATTGCTGACTGTTAAGCCTGTTGCAGGTACTCATATTGAGAATTCCTGTGAAACTCTCCTGAGACGGAGTCCCCATTTCCTAGAACCTGCGTCTTCCCCTTTCCTGATCAATGTCTTGTTTTAGTTGCACACATCCTCTTTTCGTTTGTGGAAGATAAATATTTTTGAGAATTTGCACACCTGAAAGTGTCTTTATTCTATTTCAACCTTAATAGTTTGGAAGGACATAACATCATACCATTGTTGCATATCTTTCAGTGTCTTTGTTTACAAGTCCAATGCAATTCTTTTTCCTGATCCTTTGCATGAAGTGCTCTATCTTAATTGTGTACCAAAATTATATAATTTCCTTGGTGCAGGTCTTTTCCCATTAATTATGCTGGCTATTGCCAAATTGGAATTCCCCATGCTTCCATTCTTGCAAAGTTTTTAATTATTTCTTTGATAAATTATTCCCATATGTTTTCTCAGATTTATTTTTAAGAACCCCTATTAACTGGATGACAGGTATCCTGAATTGAACCTTTAAGATTCTTTTATATGTGTATAGTATTTAATTTCTGATGACAGAGTCTAATATCTGGTTTATCTGATGAATGACTCTTTCCCTGAGGAGCCACAGTAGTGAAGCCTTTGCTTACAGACTAATTATTAGTGTGAATTGCTCATTTCTTGTTCAATTTAAGATAGTTTAAAATGTGACCCATCACAAAGTCTGTGTATTCCTTTATTGGATGTAATTACTATTTAATCATTAAATTTGTTACTATAAATGTTATCAGCATACAATTTAGTGCATTTTCAGTACTTATGATGCAATATGTTACTACATGTTTTTAATGCTTGTCATTTATAAATTTCAATTTAACACATGGTTGGATCATGTAATACATAAAATAAATAATATGGGGTGGAACTTCTAGTTAAACATGGTTGAACATTTACTATATTTTCTTTCTCTCAAATAATCTCAGTAAAATGTCAGTAAAGAAATAAAAGTCATGAACACATAAAGAAAAAGACATCAAGAAAGGAAGTAATAGAAGACAGGAATTTAAATACATTTTTGGAGATGGCAAGAATGTAGTGAAGTTGAATGGACTTAATAGAATAAAGAAGCCTGTAATCTAGTCATCTGTAAGTAGAATAGCAGAGTCTGGAAGAAGTCAGAAAATGAGGCAGATTGCCATGTGACAAAGGCAAAGATGTAAGCCAAAGAACCCCAAGGATTGCTGGCAAGATACCAACAGAACACTATAGACTCTGGGAGAAAGGATAGCCTGTCAAGACAATGATTTGGACTTCTAGCCTCTAAAACCATGAAAAAATATCTTCCTATTGTTTAAACTTACCAGCTGTATGGTATTTTTTTAAATAGCAGCCTTTGCAAAAAAAAGGCACCAGGTACGTGATTGAGGATAGGCTGACTTATCCTGTACTGACAAACTAGGGTAGAACCAACAGCTTCCTTGGGAGAACAGCAGCTTTATTTTCTCCTTGAGCCATTTTGTCTAAATGAAAGTATTTACTGGATACTACTATTAGATGTATTTTCTATTCTGACACTCCAATCACAGATTTTAACAGTGATTGCAATGGCTTACCCTTAACTTTTTAATTGTTGCCAACGTGAGTTTTAATCAGCCTCTGTCTCATAAAGCATTTTCAATTTAATTTTTAAAATTAAAAAAAAATATTTTGAGTTTGGCAGTTGTTTCTTCTAATCTTACAAGTCCCTGAATGTGTAACCTCTCTCTTCCTTTTCATTCCCACTTGCACACTGGGTAATTCAATTCTGAGTTCACCCATTTCTGATATTACCTTACCAAACACAGTTAACAGCTAATAACCAAGACATAGACACAATACCAATATTCAGTTTTCCAATCATTTGCTCTAGAGCTACAAAGTTAATAAGTACATGATTTCTTCTGAATACCTAAGTGGATTATTACCAAATATTTTGCCACTGTATTATGTAGATGCCATCTCTCCAGTGGATGATAAAAGTTTCCTCACCTACTGCCAACTAATCACTAAACTATTGCCATATATTTTAGGGTTTTGTTATAATAGAATCTCACTCCTGATATCAATTTTTTTTTAAGTCAGAATAGGTTATGTTGTACTGTGACAGAAGCGCCAAATTTTAGTGTTGTAATGCCTCAGTAAATCTAATACTTTAGACTTTATCACTAAATTCCTTGTTGGACAGCTTCTGGTTGGGCATGGACAATGGTAGGTATTTATTGGAGATCAGTGTGTGGGAGGAGGGAGAGTTAGAGGCCTTCTTCCCTGCTTTGGTGTCATGTCTCTGGCAGTGACTTTGTCCTGGACCTTAGTTCTGACTGGGTAGCCCCTATTCCATGGTTTTAGCTGCCAATGAGCTGCTATAAAACCCCTTCTTCCTTTTATCCCTTCAGGCCTTATTGCTATTCTCTAGGGACCTTGACATGGCATTTATTGTAATTTCCCTTTACCATGGTCATACCTCTGTAAGTAATCCTTTCACTAAAGTATCTTCATTTCAATCAAGTGAGTTGAATTCTATTTTCTGTCAGTATCTTGATTGCTACAGAAGCTCCGCCCATTGTAGATACTCAGGGACTCAAACTGATGGAGTCTCACATGCTTCCATAACAATCATGGCAGGGGAAGAGGATATGGTAATTAGTTTAGTAGCTCTTACAGCTACTTTCTAGAATTGACACACTTCTGCTCACACTTAACTGGCCAAGATAAGTCATATGGCCACACCTTCAAAGCAAATGGAAAAGTACATCTTATCATTTTCTTGGCAAAGAAAGTGAACTGGAACATTTATGAACCTATCTTATGACTACCAAACTAAGCATAAGTAAAGGCATTGGAGCATGAAAATTCACAGATTATGGAAGGATGATGGTCTTGCCTGATGTAAGCATCACATGTATGCTGGGATTGGGTGGAAGCATGTGTTGGGGTCAGGTTGGTAAGGGGTATACGTGTTATGCCAAATTTGTGTAATGTGCATTTGTATCAGTCAGAGTTCTCCAGAGATGTGTGTATGTACACACACACACACATATATATACACACACACACATACAGGCATACCTCACTTTATTGTGCTTCACAGATATTGTACTTTTACAAATTGAAGGTTTGTGACAACGCTGTGTTGTCTATTGGAGCCATTTTTCCAATAGCATGGGCTCACGTGCTGTCTCTGAATTACATTTTGATAATTATCATAATATTTCTAACCTTTTCACTCATTTTTTTAATCTGTTTTAGTGATCTGTGATCAGTGGTATTTGATGTTACTATTGCAATTGTTTTGGTATGCCACTAACTGCACCCACATAACATGGTGAGTTGAATGTTGTGTGTATTCTAACTGCTCCATTTGCTGGCCGTTCTCCCATCTCTTTCTTGCTTCTTAATAACCTGCAATGGCCTCTAAGTATTCAAGAGAAAGGAAGAGTCACATATCTCTCACCTTAATTCAAAAACTAGAAATGATCAAGCTTAGTGAGGAAGGTATGTCGAGAGCTGAGATAGGTCAAAAGCTAGACCTCTTGTGCCAAACAGCTAGTCAAGTTCTGAATGCAAAGGAAAAGTTCTTGAAGAAAATTAAAACTGCTACTCCAATGAACACATGAATGATAAGAAAGCAAAATAGCCTCATTGCTGATATGGAGAAAGTTTTAGAAGTCTGAAAAGAAGATCAATCCAGCCACAACATTCCTTTAAGCCAACGCCTAATCCAGAACAAGGCCCTAACTCTCTTTAATTCTATGAAGGCTGAGAGAGATGAGAAAGCTGCAGGAAAAAAAAGTTTGAATCTAGCAGAGGTTGGTCCATGAGATTTAAGGAAAGTAGCCATCTCCATAACATAAAAATACAAGATGAAGCTGCAAATGCTAACATAGAAGCGGCAGCATGTTATCCAGAAGATATAGCTAAAGTCTTACTATTTAAGAAATACATTTTGGAGGAACAAATGTGGTTCAAGCAGTTGAGCACCTGCTTCCCACATGGTTCAGTTCCTGGTGCTCCTAAAAACAAAAACAAAAACAAAATTAACAACAAGCAAACAAATGAAAAAAAAAAAAAAAAAAAAAAAAAAAAAAAAACAATGCAGAGAAGCCATATACATTTTGCAAGGCTATGCTGCCTTAGATAGTGACTCCTCTGATAAATATGGGCAAAGTCAATTGAAAACCTTCTGGAAAGGATTCACCTTTCGAGATACCATTAATAACATTCATGATTCATGGTCAAAATATTAACATGAAAAGGAGTTTGGAAGAAATTGTTTCCAACCTTTATGTATGACTTTGAGGGATTCAAGACTTCAATGGAAGAAACCATTGCAGATGTAGGGGAAATAGCAAAAGAACTAGGATTAGAAGTAGAGCCAGAAGATGTGACTGAATTGCTGAAAACTCATGGTAAAACTTGGAATGATCAGGAGTTGCTTTTTATGGCTGAGCCAAGAAAATGGTTTCTACTCCTGTGAACACTGTTCAAATGACAACAGAGGATTTAGAATATTAGTTGATAAAGCAGCTGAAGATTTGAGAGGATTGACTCTAATTTTGAAAGAAGTTCTTCTGTAGGTAAATGATATCAAACAACATCCCACACTACAGAGAAATCTTTCATGAAAGGAAGAGTCAATCGATGTGGTAAACTTCATTGATGTCTTATTTTAAGAAATTTCCACAGTCACTACAACCTTGTATAGCCACCATCCTGATCAGTCATTAGCCATCAACCTTGAGACAAGACCCTCAACATGCAAAAGGATTATGACTTGCTGAAGGCTCAGGTGATGGTCAGCAGTTTTTAGCAACATAATATTTTAAAATTAAGGTATGCACAGTATTTTCTTAGACATAATGCTATTGCATACTTAATAAACTACAGTATAGTATAAACATAACTTTTATACTCATTGGGAAACCAAAAAATTTGTGTGACTCAACTTTATTGCAATGTCTCCTTTATTGCTGTAGTCTGGAACCAAAGGTGAAATATTCCCAATGAATGCCTTTATACACACACATATGCCATGTATATATATGACATCTTTTAAGGAATTGGCTCATGTGATTTGGGGGAGAGGAGGACTGGCAAGTTCAAAACCTATAGGTCAGGCTGGCAGGCTGGAAATGAAGAAGTTCATGTTGCAGTTTTGAGGCAGAATTTCTTCTTTTCCAGAAAACTTCAGATTTTGCTTTTGATTGTATGAGCTCATTCACATTTTGAGAGTAATTTCCTTTATTTAAAGTCAAATTTAAATTTCTGTGACTATAGATATTAATCATATCTATAAAATACCACCTAGATTATTAGTATTTGACTAAATAACTGAGTACTATAACCAGGCCAAATTGACACACAAGACTAACCATTACACCATTCTTAGTGTTGAAAGGAAGGCATAGGAAAAGAAATCTGGAGGAAGAAGATAGGATAATGGCTATATTTTAGAATACTTCTCAAAAATCACTCATCCCATCCTTATCATAGAATATTTAAGGAAGGGAGATTATACAACCTGTTTATATATAAATTTGAAAGTGAAACACACTGGAATCATTATTCCAACACCTGGAATTTATATTAGATTAAGGTAATAAATTTTAGAATTTTCTATATTATGCAGAGGCCTCTATAACATGGATCAAAGAAATTAATTAGACTGATCAAATCATTAATTTATTCTATTTACTAGAACTGACATAATCCCAGTCTCGCTGAAAAACACATCGAGATTGTTTGCAATAAAACACATTTTATAAAATGTCCTTGAATCAGAAAAATTGTTAGGAAATATTCTATCAAAATATGTATGTAAAATAGCATTATCCATCAGAGTGAAATTTTCCAGTTAGTTAGTAGCTAGGAAAATTTGTATATGAATTCATAGAAATAGAGTGACCAAAACATTACTGAAGAATTCTAACATCAGGACAATAAATATATGATGCACAAATAAAATAACAAATAATGTCTCCATGCTCTGAATGTAATTTAATTTAATTATTGACTCTCACATAGCTAGAGTATCATCAATCACCATAGATAATATTTTTTCTAAGTCACCAAAACTAATTACAGTCAGTAATCTCTACTCACTGAGACTAATCACTACACTACATTAAATATCAATCTATTATGTGGTGTCATGAAGATCTGTTGGCTGAAGTGATTTTTTATGAACCTCAAAATTCTATGTTAATTACCTGAATACTTTTCACAGACAGATAAAATTGCTGTCCAATTTCAGTCTTCTAAGAAATATAAACACCGGTAATTTGCATTTCATTTTTGTGTTAAGCAATTCTGCACGGGGGAATGTTTTTATGAAATTGCCACTGCTCATAACCTTTTTCAATTAGAATACTGGCAATGGAAAATAAACTTAAATACAATAAGAAAATGCTGGACAAAGTCAGAAGTAGAGCTAAAGTGATCTGTCCCTAAAGCAAGGAACTCTTCATATTTCCTTAATTGTTGTTCAATTAATTATAAAATTGTGTCAATACCATGCTAAGTAACCTTTTAAGTTTTCCTTACTTGGTTCTTCCCTGAAGTAACTTGTATGAATCAATTCTAGTCCTGATGTTTCATGTTCATAGAATTTTAGAGATAACAATACTTTGAAGATTATCTAATCCATTACTGAAACAGAAACTGGAAAGGAGGTTAAGGAGCAAGGTCACCCCATTAGGTAGCAGGGTTAAAACACACACTTCCTGTTTTTCAGAAATCTTTTCACCAAAGCACAAACACACTCTAAATTTTGACAATTATATTCATATATAAAACAAAATTGTCCTTCCTTTAAGACTAGTACAATAAACACCCATCTAATCCTTGTTCAATTAGATTTACCAATTCTTAACGTTTTGCCATATTTCTTTTATATCTTTCTCTTTATTTCCCCCTTGCCCTCGCCCTAGCCCTCTCCCTCTCCTTCTCCCTCTCCCTCTCCCTCTCTCTCTCCTCTCCCTCATCTTCTTTTCCAAGAATATACATAGGTGATATTCTGCTCATCACAGTGAAACTTTTGTTTGGTAATGCTAAGTATTTGAACCTCAAATCATAGTATCAGTCGAGCATTGCCAGAGCTCAAAAATAAGCCTGTGCTCATAATTGCAGACTTTATTAGCAAACACCAGCAGAGCACTCAGGGACCAGGAGGCCTACAGACGTAACTGTGCAGGTAGAATGAATCAAAAGATTCTGCTTAGATGTCTCAGCACCACTTTTCTGCCACTAAGATGACTCACTCTCTTTTGAAATAGAATGACAGAATTTTAAAAAATCATTAACTCAAGAAAGTACTTCAACAGTTAATAGACTGCCCATTTACCCATCATTGATGGTGTCAAGATAGAAAATGTCATTATTTGGCTTCATTTTTATGATTGATATCAAAATAAAAAAATTATAAGAATTTACCAAGTCTTTCTTGTAAATATACCATGGTTTTCAACTAGACTCTATTCCCAGAGTCATTTTAGCAGTTTATTTTGTTATTGGTAGCATTTCTTTGCTATATAAACTGGATATATTTAAAAGCTAAGTTGTTTTTCTGCATCTTACGTTTAAAAGTTTCCTCTCTTAAGTCAATTTTATTAACCACAAGTCTATTAATCACAAATTAATCAAGGATATATAATTTGTTGGCTAATTTTCAAGTTACTAGTTTAAAAATACTTCATATATGGGGATCGGTGTAGCTCAGTAGTGGAGCACATGCTTCCCATATATGAGGTCCCAGGTTCAATCTCCAGTACTTCCTTAAAAATAAAAAAAAATAAAAAAAACTTTGTATAGTTTTTCTATTGTATTTTGACTCTAAGACAATAACTCCATTATTTATTTCTCCATTTTTGGTTTAAGGGTATAATTTTTTCAAAACTACAGCTTCATTTTCCCCAAAAGTTTTTAATACTATAGCAGTTTCAGATAATTTAAGTGTTTTCTATTCTTTTACATTGATTTGTCTCTAGAATAATGGTACTTTACAGAATACTAGACACCATGCCTCCCAATTCGATCCTATAGCTTCTTTGTTTGATAATGGTGTGCAATTGGAAATAACTCTTTAAAAAAAAAACATTTGAAACTATCATCTCATATCATTGCTTTTTACTTTCTATTTCTATAAAGAGGAAGCTGAAACCTAGTAATATTAGAGCCAGAAAATTATTTTTACTGATTTTAGTAAAATGATAGAAGTAATACTTAGAAAAACTCATATTCTGTCCGAGGTATTTTTAAATGATATGTCCTGGAGGAATATATTAAATTATTTGAAAAACTGTAAAGGCTTTTAAAAGTATAAGTGACTTCAAACTAAAATTCTAGTTTGATTAATGTCATAAGAATAAAAGGCATTTGTTTTGTTTTAGATATATTTTGGTATACCAGTAGTTATTTTAATAAAAATATTCTAATAGATTAAATATACAACCAAATAAGAGGGGAACTTATGTACATGTGTTGAAATATATAGGCATATAATAGAATATATGTTCAGAGTATATGGAGCAAACTTTAGAAGTCAAAATATAATGAAATGATTGTTTGAAATTGAGGCTTTAACTATTTCATCTCCCCAAAATATCTTTAAATTGTAATTTGTGGTTCAAAGAGTTTAAGATGCTTTGATACTCAAAGTCATCTTAGTGGCAGAAAAGTGGTGCTGAGACATCTAAGCAGAATCCTTTGTGCAGAAAGAAAACTTATAATACTGTTTTTAAAAATATTTCAATAACTTTAATGTCATCAGATTAACTATTTTGAAATTGTTTTTGCCTGCAGCTTCTAAATGTATCATTCCATATTTCTGTTTAAAAATATGTGAGAGGGAGAGGATGTGGCTCAAGCAGTTGAGCACCCGCCTTCCACATGGGAGGTCCTGGATTCAATTCCTGGTGCCTCCTAAAGAAGACAAACAAACAATGAGCAAACAACAAGCAGACATAGAGCAAAAACAATGAGCAGACAGCAAGCACAAACAATGAGTAAACAGACAAGGGAGCCATCTCGGAGGGGGATATAAATGAGAAAAAAAAAACTTCCAGTGTAAAACATGTAGATAAGGAAGAAAAAAGTCCCAAAATCCAACAAATTTATACATCATAATAGTTCAGATAAAATAAATTTCAATAATAGTAAGAGTGGTTTTTTGTTTTGTTTTTTTAACTCAAGTCTGGCACTCTTTTTTTCTAAGCTGGAATTTAAAACAGTTGCATCATAGTCTGACTGACAAAAATGACCTCTGCCAACTTAGTTCATTATCTTTGTCTTCATTCTTTTATTTGTAATGGGAATGGATTAAGTTAAATTGCTATTGTTATGTTCTCCCAGCCCATCATCAGCCTTCGCTTCTGTAAGGTATCAAGACCTTCTATATGGGCAACAGAATGATTGGGTCCCCAAAATCTACAGAAGAATTACTGACTTCATGATGCATTCTAGTTCAAAGGAGTATAATATGGGGTGCTGAAAGGCCTGTTCAAAGCAGTACAGTTTTACAAGTTTTTAGGTGAATTCCTCACCTACTGCAAAAGCCTCCCAAATATAACAATATTCTGGAGAGGGAGCATGAGCCTTCCAATGAGAACTTCATTGTCCATATCCATGATTATGTGAGAAAATTCAGTCTGGTTCTTTTAATTACTTTTTTTTTTTGGCATGTACAGGTTGTTTAAAGAACTAGCCTTTAAAACAGTCTGAAAGCATCTGCTTGCTGTATGTTACTTATATCCATACAGGGTCTCACCAATATCCAGGAAACAAACAACAAAATCCAAAATTATATAATATCCTCAAAGCTGGTAGAAAAGGGAATCTCTGTTTTTCTTTTACCCTGATTTTTTAAATGTCTATAAAGAATTCCCTTAATATGAAAAATGGAATCTCTCCTTCAGCCTGTTTGTGTCAGTTTAAGAAAGCAAAAGGATGTAGGAGAGGATAAGGACAGAAAACCATTGTTTGTAGAAAAAAAGAAAGGAAAACCTTTATTAGCAGACTTAAATTTTTCTATAACTCAGCTTAGGTACCTAGGAAATATTTCTCAAATCTTTTTGAATATTTTCTGTTTCAGCATACATGATTTTGAGATAAAAGTCTACAATTTTAACTTTTGAGACTATTTTATATGTATTTTATTTTTCAACCTGCTTATGCATTTTTCTAAAAAATATAAAAAGGTTATTGTATTGAGAATTGTGGGAGGATGGAGATGGACTAACAGGCAGAGCTGAATGCTCTCATAAAAACAATGGAGAAAAAGCTGTCCGAGAGACCGGTTTTGGGACTCAGCAGACCAGGACAGGGCTACACAAATCCCAGGATGGTGAGGGACAGAGAGACAAAGAAGCCGAAATGACAAACAGGAGTCACCAAGCCCCCATGGCAGCTGAGAAGGGATCCTTTTCCCCCACCCCCAAGATATTAAGCTGGTATAAAATACCCGGCTCACTGCAGGTGACTGAGAGGGGAACAGAAATCTTCCTCTCTGTCAGCTGTTTTAAGAGAAAAGGGATGGGGGTCAAGGGTGATTTCCTTCAGTGAATTTGGTTAGCAGAGCCCGCTTTGAAACTCCCATCTGGAGATTTAACACATGAACACAGGAAACCCAAGACTGAAAGATCTCCATGGAAAGGTATGCTGTCTACTGCCATCTGCTGGTGTGTCTGGAAATTGCAGACAAAAACTGTTGTCGCTTTCTCTATCCAACCCATGGCAGAAAATCTGTGCCCCACTAGTAAGTCCCTGGCCCAATTTTGAAAACTTAAGCTGAGAAATTTTAAAGAGTGAGAATAAGCTGAACCAAATATCAAAGGAGAACTGTGAAAAAAAATAGGCAAGAGAGAGAAATTAGCTGTCAGAGTAAATTCACCAACATATTCAGATACCTAGACATGAGCAAAAAATTACAAACCATACCAGGAAACAGGAAGAGATGGCCCAGCATAAAGAACAAACCAAACATCCTGAAGAGATACAGGATTTAATACAATTAATCAGTGGTGTAATGGTTAGGCTAATGTGTCAACTCGGCCAGGTAATTGTGTCCAGGTGTTTGTTCCAACAAGCCCTGGGCTAATTGTAATACAAGAGCATTTATGGACTTCAATCACCAGTGAGTTTACTGCGTGGATGGCTGATTACATATGCATCAATCAGGGAGATTACATCATCAATGGCTGGTGCTTTTATCCAATCAGTTGAATGGCTTAAAAGGGGAAGTGATTTCAACATTCAGAGAGAATTTCCCAGCTCTTCATTGGACAGGCAACTTCTCCCAGAAACTCATCAACGACCCTTCGTTGGACTTTCATCGGAGCCACTGGTTTGCAGCCTGCCTGTGGAGCCTGGACTTGTGCATCCCCATGGTTGCGTGAGAGACT
>JAQZBX010019078.1:0-34056 GCA_029593785.1 Cabassous unicinctus
TGAACACAGTGGAACCAAATTAGAAATCCATGAAATTGGATATGTAGAAAAGCCACAAATATTTAGAAATTAAATAATATTCTTCCTAATACCATAAAGGTCGAAGAATAAATCACAAGAAAAATCAGAGAATAGTTTGAGTTCAATGATAAGGAAAATACATACCAAAAGTTATGGGATGCAGCAAAAGCAGTGATTAGAGGGAACTTTATAGCATTAAATGTTTATATTAGAAAAAAAGGAAAGTGCTCATATTAACAATCTAATTCCAACCTCAAGAAAATAAAGAAAAAGGAACAAAATAACTCAAAGTAGTAGTAGGAAGAAATAAAAAAGGGAAGGAAGTAGTCAGGGAGCAAAGAGGGGGGAAATGCTGAATTTTAAGTATGAGGATAGTATGGTGATAGTACAGAACATTTTTCTATCCCTTCCTAAAAAATGTTGTCACATTGATTCGGTGCTCAGGGTTATAAAAGTCACGGAGTGCTCACTTCTTATCCTTCAAAACATTTTATATCCATACCACATTCAACATATATTGATGGATAGAATAATTTGTGAAGAATCTACACATTAGAACTTCAGAAAGCACAATGATTTAAAACCAACCAGGAGGAGGATCCCTCAAAATATTGTTTTATGTAATTTTCTGCCCATTAACCACAACTGCAAAGTAAAAAGCAGTTAAAATTTATAAAGAAACTAAATTTAAATATTTCATTTCGCTGTTACTTTCTAAACATCATTCACTAGTGTTCAAATAAAGAGGGAAAACTTTCAGTTTTGAGGGTGGGGGAATACTTCATAAGTAATATGACAATCAATTGTACAATGCCTCATTTAGAAATTAAAGATGACGTTGATTCAAAGTATTGTAAAATGTTTCTTTGTTCATTGTTGCAGGAAAAGTGAAATTTAATGTTAAAATTATTAGCAAATTGAACTAATATAAGTCACCCATTAATGTACTTTAGTATTTCTCACAAATCCGTAATTATGGAACAATAGGCTCAGAAAGTTATCATTGCTCCAAAATTTGATCAGATTAGCTATGAATCCCTTGGTAGACCGTACAATCCTCTCAGCCTTGAGATCTTCATCTATAAAATTAAGAAACTAGATTAAATGCTTTTAACATCTCTTCTAATCTACAAATTTACATAGCATTGTTATCTTAAGTAATTCTTTAAGGAATGAGGGTTCACCTCAATGTATTTTCCATATATATAAAGCTCCCCCTTTAAGAGGCAAAGTTTACTTTTAACATTTACAATAAATGAATTATGTATTTCTATGTTACCCTAAAGGAACATGAAGCACAGCTAACAACACAATCTCCTAAGTTTTTAGTTTATATATGTTTTTACGCAAATACAAAATTTTCACCTGACATTGATGGCAAACACACTAAGAGTAGATTTATAGAGATCTATAGAAGACTTGCCTATTGCAATCTTCTTAAGAAAATGTAAAATGGTAAACTAGTTGCAGAGCTAAGAAAATGCAAGTAGATGCTGAAATGTCGGTGCCTATACCCTTAGCAGGCAATTGTTTTCCATTTTACTTGTAGAAAATCACTTATTAATGTGAAGACATAAAACATGGAAGATCTCCAAATAGAAAAAAAGTGGTTATTCAGTAGTTTTGAAAAAAGATTTCTATCAGACCTGAAAATATAAAACAACCTGCACAGCATCTTGTAGATACCAAACGATCTCCATGCCTCTGGAGCCTACCATAAAAAGGACAGAAAAGTTAAGCAAAACTATTATTGTTGAAAATTAAGTTCAGTTAACTGCAAATGTATAAGTATGAAATAGGTCCAATTTCATCTTTTAGGAGAGTTAATGCATATATATATTGTATTAGTCAGCCAAAGTGGTGCTGATGCAAAATACCAGAAATTGGTTGGTCTTTATAAAGGGTATTTATTTGGGGTAAAAGTCCACAGTTGCCAGGCCATAAAGCATAAGTTTCTTCCCTCACCATAGTCCATTGCCATGTGTTGGAGCAAGACAGCTGCCAATGTTTGCCAGGGTTCAGGCTTCTTGAGTTCTTCTCTTCCCAGGGCTGCGTTTCCTTCCGGGCTTAGCTCCTCTGTTTGCTCCACAAGGTCAGCTGTAGACTATGAGGCTCTCCAGGCTTTGCTTCTCTCCACAGGGCCAGCTGTGAACTCTCAGGCAAATGGCTCATCTCTATCCCGGGGCCTTCTCTCCTTTCTCACCAGAACTCCAACATCAAAACTGCTCTTTGCCATACCTTTTATATTTGATTTCCCCACCCACCAAGGCATGGGGCTCAAGGCCCTACTGAAGTGGCCCAGTTAACACCCTAATCATAACTTAATTATGCCCAGATTAGCAGTCCAGTTTACAAGCATAATCCAATATCTATTTTTGGAATTCATAATTACATCAAACTGCCAAACTGCTGCATAATATATACACATATATATTTCAGATTCCATTCATTCTACTCAGAATAGTTAACTATGAAAATAAGGCATGAAATACTTGGTACAAAGAATGAACACGATCCCCTCCAAATTCAATATCAAAACCACATGTAGTTTTTCCAGGTGTCCTAGATGTCTGTGGCCACTATACAATGTCTTCATCTTTTATTTCTCTGCTGGAGGAGACACATTAGTCATAGACTTCATGATTGGTGTTGTCATGTTACCAAACAGCTGTATGATACACTGGGGGAGTCTTATGTAGATAATGGCACATGTCCCATAACTCTCTAGAGAACATAGCTTTAGCCTCCTTGAAATATTGTGCAGCAGGATATTATATGGACAATCCATAACCCCATCTAGTCAGGAGTGCTGCTCCAGATATCTCAACAGGCATTCTGTCCAGAAACAGAATCTCTGCCCCTGTCTTGCATACAGCCCATTTTTAATTTTACCTTCTATTTTGAAATAATTAGAGATTCACAGGAAGTTGGAAAAATTGTTCAGAGAGATCTCCTCCACCCTTCATCCAATTTCCCTCAATGGTTACATTTTACCTAACTGTAGTACTGGAAGCAGGAAGTTAGTATAATGAATGTGCAGACTTCTATGACATTTTATCATGTGTAGATTCCTCTAACCTCACTACAATCATCTTACAAAACTGTTCCATCACCACAGAGATCTCCTTTGTGCTACCCCTTTTATAGTCACACACTCTGCCCTCCACACCATCCCTAACTACTGGCAACCAGTCCTAATTTTTTTAGTGATTCTTTTGGGGTTTCTTCACTCAGCTTTAGTTGCAGAGAGGGGAAGACCCTTCTGCTGGAAGGAAGGGAAATGCCACAATTTCTTACTCCTATGAGTTCCCTCCATAGGTTTTCTCAGTGATTCCCCAGTCTCCTATAAATATAGTCTGGAGGTAGGTAAAGTAAGTGGCTGCATTGATTGTTACAGTCTTTAGAATGCAGAAGTTTATTTTCTACATTCTCAACTTAACAGTTTCAGGCTAAACTCTGAGACACCAGGAGTTATATATGAATTTGTTACAATTTAAATAAGAATAAGAAGTAGAATTAGAGCCAGATTCTTTTTTATTCATTCACCACCCACTTAGTAGTACAGCAGTCAAACCAGAAATCTCCTTTTCCTACCATGCCCATTTCTTTATTAATAGCAGAAAAATGTGGACAGAGGGGAGGGAAGATTAACAGAAGTGGAAAGTACTAAATATATAACTGCTTCTATTATCCTACCTCCTATAATACAAGACCATTGGTTCATAGAAGGTTAACCACATTCTGTGATAGCTTTATAAAGCATGTGTGATTCCCTCTTATTTAACAATAGAGTTTTCTGAAGAATGTAGAAGAACTATATTATTATTTTAACATTTAAGCCAGCACTCAGCGAGATTCTAAAACCTTGAAAAATTTTTCATCATAAGAAATACAAATCAAGGGCCTATATTTAATATCATATAAAGCAGACCTAATCCTACAAAGAAAAGAAAGAGGAAAACACATTCTTACAGATGTAGTCCATTAAGCAGATATGCATGGCATTTATCCTCACTGAGAGCCTTTGAACAGGCAGGCATTGTGACTTGATAAGCTTTGTTTCAATCCAATATCAGATAGAAGATATCAACAGCAAACGCACCATCTTATCAAAAACAGTAACTGAATTTGAGCCTATCCAGTCAACACTAAAGGCACTGAAACCCAGAGAAAATAATTCCATTTTGATTATGTGTACATATAAAGCAAATGCAAAATTGTTTCCATTTATACAGATAAAGTAGATATTTTCTAAGTGGAACTCATTTTAATGTTGAAATAATGTGAAAATGGGAGAAAGAATGATTTAAGTTACTACTGTCTCTTTGAATAGGTAACTAAATGTAATGTAACAAATTATTTATCAATAAGAATAGATTATTATAGTAAAAATTAGTTATCTAAAATTTTTCTAACCAGATATGCTTTTTAGACTTCAACTAATTTTAAAATTGTGTATGTCTCCTGGCACTTTGTAGTCCAAGATTTCTAATATTTAATTATTTTTTAAGATCATTGACAATTATGACAAGAAAAGCAGTATAATTAACACTACAATCTTTATGAAAATTACAATTATCAGGCTTTAATGGTTAAATTCATGTGTCAACTTGGCTAAGTTAAGGGTGTCCAGTTGTTTGGTCAAGCAAGCACTGGCCTGATTGTTACTGTGAGGATATTTTGTGGGTTTAAATCGTTAGTCAGGTGATTACATCTATAGCTGATTACATCTACAAACAAAAGAAATTACCTAGAGCAATGAGAGAAGTCTCATCCAATTAGTTGGAGTCCTTGAAGTTATAACTGAGGATTTCAGCAGTCAGAAAGAATAATTTCTCTCTCTACTTTAGCCAGCCAGCTTCTCCTGGGGAATTCACAGAAACCTTACAGCCTGCCCTACGGAATTTGAATTTGTCAATCCACACAGCTGCATGAGCCAATTCCTATGATAAATCTCATAATATTTACATATGTTAGTGTGTGTGTGTTTCTGTTTTTCTGAAGAACCCTGACTAATAGACATTCTTTGTTTTTATAGAGAAATACATTATTCCCCCAATGCATCTGAAATACACACACACACAAACTTTTTATAACTTAGCAAGGCTTTTTATTTTTAATTAATTAAGTTGAAGGTTGGAATCACTTTATTTCGTTCAGTTAGTAAAAGGTGGGAAAAGGCTTACAAATTAAACGTTCCCAGAAATAGAATAAGAATTGAATTATTAGATAATCATAAAAACAAGCTCCAAAAAGAGTTTGAACAGTTAATAGTCCATTCATTTTGATGAAGACTACACTTAATTCTTAACCAACTTTCTGTATTGATGACAACCAATATAAAAGCAATTATTATTCTTTCATCTGCTGAGGCTGATCCTTCATGTTTCCATGGAGAATCTATTTGGGTTTGAGATGATTTGAGGTAGGGTATTACGCTTTCTTTCAAGCCAATTATGTTGCTTCATTTTCCAGCATCTAGCACCATAATTATCTGATGAAATATTCTTTGTTATGAGCAATATGTTCAAAACATGGACAATCAATAATAACTAGAAAGCTGAACTAGCAAAATAGAAATCATTACACATGAGTTGGATGGAGTACACTCAATTGTATAATGAGATTCATTTACAAGAACAATTGTGTTAGCACAAAACTCTATATAAATAGGAACTTGTAGTGATAATGTTTCAGAAAATCAGAAGAAAATGTATCATACTTGGTTAATATTAAATGTAACAATGTGAACTTACAGGCACATGTAGAATCTATTTTCTATTTCTCCTTAACATCCTGTAGAACACTTTTTGAAGACTAACTTTTCCTTAAGATACCCTAATAAGACAGAAAATCAAAGAACAAATATATGTGAAAGAAAAAAGCCCATTCCTGTCTCCTTTTTCTGTATTTCTAGGGTGTTTGTATGGGGATATGGTTATCTATCAATGAAACTTGAAAATGAATAAAATGAAGAGGGGTTTTTCAATCTCCCTTATCTACTCCATTTTAGAATATCAGATGGAACTTTTTGTAATGGTTTCAAAGTGGGGATAATAACAGATTTTGTTAACATGAGATCACAAAAATATCATGCTATCAAATCTCATCAGACAGTGTGAATATCTCATTCTTTTGGGAGATATTTGAAGTTAAGACCAACTGGTCCTTCATTCTCCTCTTCCACTCATAAGGATTTTAAACCCTCCTCAGAAACATCTACACACAAGAAATAAACATGATAGAGCAAAATGATTTATGATCTTAAAAACTTGGAGAGTAGGGGGGGCAGGTTCTAAGCCAAGACCCTGGGGCATCAAGGTACTTGTAGGAGAGTTCATGGCCCCAATAAATAATTAGGAGGGTGACTTTGGGGGCAGCCCCTAAAATGATGAATCTAAGTCTGTCATGTCTTCTGAGGAAAAATTGGAGAGAGAAATAACAAAAATGGACACTCCATATTTTCTACCCAAAGTGGACTCTTCATAAACTATACAAAGCAATTTCAAACTGAAATAGTGAACAGTGAATGAATCATGAATAATGAAATAATAAAATAAAATCATGTATTATTCTAGAATCTATGTATGTGACTGATATAGTAAGAATTCCACCTTCTGGCTCTTCTGATGTAAAGAACATAATAAAGGGGGGAGGAGATATGGCTCAAGCAGTTGAGTACCTGCTTCCCACATGGGAGGTTGCAGATTCAGTCCCCAGTGCCTCCTAAAAACAAAAATACAAACAACAAGCAAACAAATGAAAAAACCAACTCAGGGGAGCTGATATGGCTCAGTGATTGAGCACTGGCTTCCCACATATGAATCTGAGGGTCAATCCCTGGCCCCAGTACCAAAAAAACAAAACAAAACAAAACATATTAAAGGGTTACTTGTGATTGGAACTATTTCTTCCTCCTCTCTTTCTGTCCCTACAAAAGCTGCTCAAGGTTGCTCTTGCAGGAATTCTTAGGGCTGTGTGTGTGAGTGTGTGTGTTAAAAAAGGGAGAGGATGTCAGCAGCTATTGTCAAGTCACTGCATGAACTTCCCCCTACTCATTGTCCCCCAAATTCCCCAGCTTCAGAATCTGCACAGTTTTTATGCTTAGCCCTAATTATTCATGATGGAAACCACAGTGTACACTTGTATCCTAATCTTTCATGAAGAGTATCCCATCTGGATTGGAACCGAAAATTAGGGAAGCATATATATTAGTCAGCCAAAGGGGTGCTGATGCAAAATACCAGAAATCTGTTGGCTTTTATAAAGGACATTTATTTGTGGTAGAAGCTAACAGTTATCAGGCCATAAAGCGTAAGTTACTTCCCTCACCGTAGTCTATTGCCATGTGTGGGCAAGATGGCTGCCGATGTCTGCCAAGAGTTCAGGCTTCTTGGGTTCCTCTCTTCCTGGGCTCCATTTCTATCTGGGTTCAGCTGTTGTGCTCTCTCCACAAGGCTAACTGTAGACTATCAGGCAAACAGCTCTGTCTGTCTCCCCAGGTCTTCTGCCGTGTCTAAGGAGCCATCTTTATTCCTCTGTGTTCTTCTCCTGTATATTGACCTCCCAGGCTCCAGCTCAAAAACTCCCAACTCTGTTCTTTGCCATGTCTTTTCTCTGTGAGTCCCCACCCACCAAGGAGCAGGGACTCAATGCCCTTCTGATATGGCCCAATCAAAGTCCTAATCATAATTTAATCAATTAAAAGTGATACCTCTGACAGACCAGTTTACAAACATAATCCAATAACTATTTTTGGAATTCATAAACAATGCCAAACTACTACAGATGAGATAGGGAATTAACAAATGATTATCTAGTTCAGAATATTTTCCATTATTCTAATTTGGCTAGCTCCAAATGTCATATCAAATATTATACCTTTGTTCCTATTTTATACCTTAGAAGTCACTTTTTGCCCACTACAGGTACATCATCCTTTTGTGAAATTGTAGTATTAGTGTTCTGATTATTTCACATGTCACAATTGATTGACTTTTACTGAATGGAGGTTGGGGAAAAACCTGCCCAAAAAGTGTTATATTGTTTTTCTTAGTGATTCGCTTTCACATTGCAGAAGTTCGTTGGCATCATTCTTGAGTTAAACTGGAAAAAAAGGTTTTGACTTTGGATTCTCATTCTTTCATTGAGGTTTTAAAAACTCTTAATATTCATCCATAATGTATATATGTCTATTATTAGTGAATACTGGAACATTTCCAGAGTACAAGACACTGTGTCCACTGAAGAATCAATAATATATGGTTAAGACAAGTACTTTGGAGTCAAGTATATCTGTATTCAAATCAAAGCCTCACCACTAATTTGAAGTATAATATTGGTGTGGAGCAAGTTGCTTTATGGTGCATCATGGGAACACAGGCTCACACACAACAGAGATCTCCAACAAATGACCACTTTACTTACACAGCACAAAGGTTCCAAAACAGCAGGGTAAGAGGGCCCATGATAGCTGGTCCCCCAGGGAGGCGTACTGCTTGGGTAAAGGTCAATGCATGGCGGCTCCACATGCCCCACCTCACATCAGACACCAGGGACAGCTGTGCTGCCTAAGAGTTGGGTATTTATGCACCCTAGTGGGAGGGGCCCCCGCCATTGAACAAAGAGTATGTATCAAGTAACCTTATGTAGAGTACATCCTGATAAGCACCTGGAACTGTTGTACCTCCTCTCTCCCTCCCTCCCGTTTCCCCTCCTGACTACAAATGGAAACATATTGAAATAGCGACACAAAATCAAGCAAGAGGTGAAAAGAAGGGGGGTAGGTGAGGACCGGTGATGGCTACTATGTGTGTCTGTGACTTCTTTAGCAGGTGGATAATCTCTAAGCCTCATTCTTTTCAGATCGGAAATGGAGGTAAAACACCATATGGATATTGTGAAGATTAAATAAAACGAAGTTTTAAAATTAATTACTCTGCTAGCATTTGGAAGGTCAACTGCTCTCATCCATACTGACTCTTAGCTTAAAATACTGCTAATAGTAAAAGCTCTTGGAAAAGGGGTATGTGAAGGGGAGAAATTTTGTGTCTGAACTGGAGAAAATATTTCTTGAATTTTTCATCTTGTGGATTTTGCGTTCTTTGGACTCCCCTTCTTCATCAAAAAAAAGCTTCATTTTCATTATGTTTTAAAGAGTTTCCTTAGAATTTTAAATCCACTCTTGGCCTTCTTTGCTCGTGCCCAGAACTTTTATGGATTTAATCTTTTTTGCTTTTATTTTCTCATTTTTGTGAGAATTTGGGGAAGGAGAGAGACAAGTGGGTGATGTTACTCTGTCATTTTGATCTATAAGTTTCTATTTAGTTTTTATTTTTAGTGACATATGTGTTTGTCCATTTTCTTGGGTTTTGAGTATAGTTGTAATTTCAATCATTTCGTTCGGTCATTTTTGCCCTCTGTTATAAATCTAACAGAGTTGGCACACAGGAAGACAAGTTTTCCCATAGAAGGCCCACTGTGGGTAGGTTCCAATGTTTTATGAAATTTATCTCATACCAGAAATAAATTGTGGGATTTTTTTAAAAATGACATACATATGCAAGGATATGCTTTAGGAGGTAACACCTCCAAAAGTTAAAATATGGATAGTTGATCATCAAGAATTGAGTAACTGAAATGCAGCCTCAAGGGAAAATTTACCAGGCAAAGAACAAATCTTTATTAATAATCATCATCATAATAATAGCAGTAGCCTTAATAATTCCTTCTTTTAGCACTAGAATGGTATTTTAAATTCTAATAAGCCATCAACATGATAACTGTCTAAATCAGTTCAAATTTACATTAATTGATTTAATGTACTCTATGTGCCAAACATTGTGAAGAAATTAAAGATGAAGAGGTATACCTTTTGTCATGTTGGAATTTAAAATCAATGTCAGAGAACTGGGCATACAAATATATTTTTTAAAAAGGGGAATATATTAAATTCTGCATGAACTTTCATCTACATATTCTGCAGACATAAAAGGACTGAAGGAAATAGGAAGAGAAAGTAGGTTAAATGAGTCCCTAGTTGGTACAGTATACTGAACTTCCAGAAATGCTTTAACTCATTTATTTTTCACAACACCATTTTGAAGAATAAAATATCCCCCCTCCACCCCCCCCCCATTTACAAATGATGATATTGAGGCTCAGGAAGATTTTTAAAATTGCAAAAGTTTTCACAGTTAGTAATTGGTAAGTTAATATATAATCTCATTTATTTCCAAAGTCCGTGAGTTTTCTGTTTCAGTGAAGTGAATATAGAGGAAGAAATGAGCAGGGCTTCATGGAAAATGATCCAAATGCAATAGAGAGAGAGGCAAGACACAGAAGTGGAGTTGGAATTGTAGCATTGCTCTCCAAGGGCAGGGAAATGAATTCAGTAAAAGACATAGAGCCAGAAGAGTGGCGAACACTAAAAAATGAGAGGAAGACCAGCTGACAAGAGCACAATCAGGCTTATCTTTTGGCTGTTTTTAATTTCTAACTCCCTTTCTCATGAAAAGAGATGTGTGCCTCTTAGAAGATTAAATGTATACATATACATAGCATTTGAGCGCTGATAATAGCATTTGTGCCAGTTTAAGTTGTAAGTGCAATAAATGTTTTGAACTTGCCTCATAGGTGAAAAGGCTCTCCAGAGAAGCTTTTGAATGTTCAAAATTTAGGGCCTGTTTTTTTTTTTTTTTTTTCCCTCTGTATCTAAAAGTGAACAACACCCCCAAGGAGAGAAGCCAAAATAAATAGATAAATAGGGGTGGGGAAAATAGTGGCCCTGCTAGTAAGATGGTGTTAAGAACTTGGCAGTTTGATCAATTCAATTTACTGAGAATACACTATATAGAATAAGAACAAATAGAGTAGCTCAAAGAAGAGAGTAAGTGTCAGCAGTTGTTATCAAAAGGTATAAGCAGAGGACTAGAGTTTTTATCCTAAAGCTAATGGAAATTAATTTTAAAGTTTCCTCAGCTCTCCTGTCTCCTTCCAATGCCCTGGGAGAGCCCAAACAATGTGTTCATATGATGATATATTTTGTAAAATTTGCAAATGTTAGTTATTTTAACCAAAATTAGTTCATCTCATTGTTTCTTTCATCTCTAATTTGCTCTGTCACCTGTCTTCTACTGCCAGGCCAGGTGTCTTTGACGTGGCCTCAGGCATTGTTGGAATCTGGCTAGGGGGAAGCTAGTTGCAGATTTGTGATTTAAGAGGGATAGTGGCCATTGGTTCCCAGCCGTTCTCTTTTTTTTGAATAGTAAATATTTATTGCTTTATATAATAATTATTTATTGCTAGCCCTCCTGGTATAGCAGTTTCATCCAGAAAATTTAACCATTTACTGTACTAACTCAGTTTTTGTGTCCAATTTTGCTTTTGCAATTTTGCTTTATTTTTCTTAAAGAGGGCCCCTGGAAATGGATACGCTTTGCACCACACAAATCCTGGGTATAAACCACAGTTTCTGGAGTGGAGAATTTGATAACTGATTTGAAGACAAAGAAAATATCCCAGGAAACAAATACGGTATAAAAACGGATGCAAGATGAGACTTTAAGAACTCTGAATTGGAAATGAGGAGATTTAAGTTCTTGTCCCAGAACTGTAGAAATACAGCCATAATTACATTTCCTTTGGTGTCAGTTGTAATATCTATAAAAACTAAAGGAGTAATCCAATTTCTGATTCCCAAACACCAGGGCCTGAATTGATATCCATCCATAATAAAAGATTTTAAGAACAATTCATTCATCCACACAAGACTAGAATGTTCACTGAATATTTACTATATGTCAGAATCTGCTAAGCCCTAGGAATGCATGGACCTTGCTTTCCTGCAGCTTAGAGTGTAATGGGGGTTATAGACATTAAACAAATAAGCACAGAACTGCACACAAAATTACAAACTATGTTTAAGTATAGTGAAGGTAAGGTAGAAAGAGCTACAGGAGTGTATATTGTCACTTCTGAAGGAGATCAGATAAGGTTTCTCTAAGAAGAGTGTCATTTGAACTAAGATAAGGATGAGTAGGATTTAAGTTAAAAAAAAAAAAAAAAGAAGGATGAAAAAGGGAGGGTTTATGTAATTTGAGATTCTGTATAAATTTATCTGGGTGTCCCACCCAAGGGTTTGGACAGCCCACAGAGTATTTCTGTCTTTCAGGTCAGTTTCCTCCCAGATGCTATACTGGTCAAAGTATTAGATATTAATTACCAAGTGTTCTCATAATTACTTGGAGCTTTTAGAAAAGTAGAAAGTAGAAACACAGTAGTAAAACTATCTATACAAAAAAGTGAAACATTATATAAATGTTACAAACTTCCCATATATTGATTGTTCTAAAATCTGGAAACCTTGGCAAGTGAATTAAAGCAAGATTTAAGTTTCTGCAAATTTATTGTCAAACAGACACATCCTAAATAAGGCAAGTATGGTAATGAATCTGTAAAATATAAATATATGTATGCAATTTAGTCACTGACACTGTCCATGAGAATAAAGTCCCAAACCTGCATAAAACTTCTTGCTTTTATAGCAGCTGATACTTGACATATTTTCAACAACAGGGAAAAAAATGAGGCTTTTTTTTACTTCAATAAATTCATAAATGTAATAATTCTTAGAATAAATCTAGATGATTTCTTCCATCTCTAAGGCAGGAAAGATTTCATTTACACATAGCTAGAATTAGGGCTTATGTTATTAAGACTTTCATTATTTTTACCAAGTTACCTGTGACATGTACTTATGTAAAATGATATTAGATAATTAAAAGTAAACTTCACTTGTCAGAAAAGACGTTCAATGTAGAGTGTATCCTGATGTCATTTTTACTTTATAGAAACAAATTTTGAATTGCCTTTTTCTTATAAGTGCTTATGTTTATATTAAACAATTGTCTTTCAAAAGCTTTCACAGCCTTCATCAAAGATTTTCCCCAAAGTGTGTCATGAATAAAATATGAACTCTCAAATTTTAAGAAGGTGCACAAATGTGTGGAGCCAAGAAATTTTTTAAACGATAAGGGTGTAGGTTATTTCAGGCACAATAAGAAAGTCACAGTAGGCCATATTTAGACAAATAGTTAAAAACCTAGAGTAAACTGGGAGCCCTCTTGATGCATTTCATTACAACTTGCATCTTCAAAAATAAATTTAAAAAGTAGACAAGATGTTGTTCTTCCATCTATTTATGGACTCAGAAGACATGTTATATTAATTGATACTGATAAAAATACTTCAAACATATTAACTGACACTTCCTTTAAAATATTTGCTTTTTTAGAAGTACTAATAGTAGTCTGATTAGCATAATCCATTTATCAAGGTATACAGTTGGAAATCTTACAGTCTATTATGAAATAACCTTTGAATGCTTTCCTTGTTTCCAATTGAGAAGTAAACATAATAAAAGCATCATATATAGGCAAAACAAATAAATTTTGTTCATAACATTAGTAATGCAAATGAATTTAAATCACCCAGTTCATGCACTGTCCTCAGTGCTAAATTTTCCATTTCATATAGGAAAAACTATTAGTCTATTCATTTGTGTACTCAATAGTTCTCTTTTACATAAAATTTTCACCTAAAATTGAAAATTTCAATATACTACAAATATATGGGTAAGGACATGGATTTAAGTAAGTATGCTTATGAAAAATTATCTAATAAGTGAGTCTCAAATACTATAGAATTTGGTATGATACATTTTAAAAAATTCAACTCCATAGTAAAGGCTTAGAGCTATATGAGGGTGGGACTAGTGCTAATGAGGGGTTATGGAAATTAAGGAAAAGAAGTAACTTCCACAAAAGCTAGTAGACATGAAAGCACTGAGTTTTTATATATGATTTATAGACAATATAAGATTGATTTTGCCCTGGATCATTGGATTCTTTCCAAAATTTTATGGATATTCTCCATCTGGTTCCAAATACCATTAAAATGGTCTTCCGTTTGGTCAGATTGATCTTTGCCACTTTTAAGTACAGTTTTCTGAAGTACAATTGAAACACTGGAATACTAAGATTGTTTAGTGGTAAAATAACTCATAAAAGCCAAGGAAATTTTAGCCATAAATAGGTTAAAATTCCATTCTTAATGATGCAGGTATTTGAACTGACAAATTTTAACTCTAAATATATTTTTATTCCCATAATTGTCAATTAAGTTGAAGGTGTAGGTTCTATAGTTTCTAACATCGTCTTCAAATTTAATCCCCATATAGAAACACTGGAATTACTTAACACCAGTATTAGTAGTAGGGAGTGCCAGGGAGTGCAGGGAATCCTTCACACCTGCGAGCATCAGGTTCCTGCTGCTCCCTTGGTACTGAGAACATCAGGGTTGTTAAGTATTGTCCATGTTTTAAAAAGAAATAATTCTTAAAATTTATTTGGGGGAGATTAGAAGTGGATTAAGGATTCATGTAAGAAAAATATTTGTCTCCAAGTCACTTGCATGGGGAGAATATTAAGCAACATGTTAATTCTCTATTTCTCCTCTCAATCTTCTCTTCTTTTTCAATCTGAGGTTTAGAACTAATCTAGTGGAGGATATAGGTTTAAAGAAAACACTGTTCCTCTGAGGCTAGACAGACCACTGAAAAATAAATTTAATTATGTGCTGCAATTGTTATAAATTAAAGTACAATATTATATGAAATAGCTTTATTCTCTATGAATCAGTTATCAAGAGAGACTTGAGAGAACTGAAGGCTTGAGGAGAAAGAAGTTTGGTTAGATCCTCTGTGGGGAAATATAAGGAATCCACTAGAGGTGAGTGAAATAATACTGGATAGTGTAAAATGTCCACATGAAAACGGATATATATATATACGACAGTGAAGAACAGTTAAAAAAACAATAAATGAGCATATACAGTCCCTTCACCATCCATTCAGAGTCTCATGGGTAAATAAATTTTGCCTCTTGGATCAGATACCCACTGCCATTTTTGTTGTATAGAATCCAGGTTATTTGTTAAGAGAACTAAAAATAAAACACAACTCAAGAAGAGGATGTATTATAATTATGATAAACAACTGGGAAAGATGACAGAGGAGGGGAAAGGAGAACCTAGGTTGAAGATTGTCTCATATTTGAGGGAGCAGTAGTCAGCCATGTGGAAAATCTAGAACAGAGCTTTGGGGAGAAAGTTTTGTTTTAATATTTTTGCATAACTGCATTTTCCTGTAGCCAGAACCTTGTAAACTCAGAAAAGCAAGAAAGAAAGTAGAAGGAATGCCACCAGCCTGGGAAGTGATTTTATAAATAAGGTGGTTTTTAAGATGCCCATGAAAATCCCATTGAGTCAGTAGAAAGTCTGGTAGGGTTAGCAAAATAGATTGTCATAGTTAATATTGCAGAGAGGTCAATGAGAAATGTACTTTCAATGGGTATAGGGAAATCGGTTATTTGTCAAGTAAACATGTTATCAAAGAAGTTGTAAAAGTTATTTATACAGTTCCCCCAAAATATTTTTCCTTTCTTTCTTCTGATCACATAGTAGTATTAGAGGATTATTGTAATTATCTGGTCCCCCTAAAGTTAGATGTGGCCATTTGACTTGTTTTTGGACAAATAAATATGAATAAAAATACTGTCACTTCAAACTGAAATCTTTAAAAGTTAGTGTACAATCTTTCTTTCTCTCTCTCATCTTCTGCTATACTAATCAACAGCATTCCAGAGAGTGGCTTCTCCGTCTGGATTTTGGACAAAGGCTGATGTAGAGGACAACCTCCAGCTTGAAGCACTGCTGCCAAAGCAAAAAAATAAACTTTGGTTGTTCTCAGCTACTGAGATATGTTGTCACTACAGCATAATCTAGTTCATATGACTAAAGGTCAAGATCTAAATTCTGTATTTCAGAGCTAGAAAAGGTATAAACCTCCGGTGCAAGGTTCTGGAGGTCTTCTGAGTAAAGAAGGCTAAGGAATTTCATGGGTCAATGTAGTGGACATGGAGATGGGCCACCTGGATCCACCTTCACGGATTGACTTGTTGCTCCAGCTTCTGCTAGTTCTGCCAGCCTGTCAACCCGTGCAGGAATTTTCTCAACTGCAGAGAGCTGTTCCATCCTTGATCAATGACTGATCTAGGGATGGGTATAAAGACCCAGCCATTTCAGCCCAATGCAGGACAACCCCAATCAGCCATTTTAGCTCAAGAGCTACCTGTGTGGTTAGCTGAGGCTGTCAGACTGTTTCACAGCTCAATTTATCCAATCCTGCTTCCCAGCCTTGCTTTCTCTTTTTCCTTTCTACAGGTGTCAACCAATTGGCCTCTCCTGAACAGTGAAGTTTGTCTCAGAGTCTGTTCCTGTAGGACTAGCAATGTACAATGTACAATCATCAATAATAATACTAATGCCATTGGGTATAATTAGAAAAATGGATCTGGGTGGTAGGTTAGGAAGAGAAAAGAGATATAAAGTTTGTCTTTGGCTTTCAAAGCCCCTAGACACAATGATAACTTTTTTTTTAATGTCATATAAATCTCCACATATTTGTTCTGCTTCTCATAAACAAATTTTCTTTTTTCTAGCTTTTTTGGAAACAAAACTTTTAATATTTTTACTTATCATACTATGAACGTTTATGGATTCCCATGTTCCAACCAAAAGTTTTTAAAAACATTGTTCCCTCATGTCATATTTTATTTAAATCTCCTTTCCAAAAGTAACTGAATGGTTGATTTCTATACAAATATATATAGCTTAAAATTTTGCTTGGCACTTGACATCATTGCAATCATAGAAAATCATTCCTTTACAGCAAATCTTGGAAATTTGTCCCATGTTAGATCTAGTTCATTTATATATCATAATAGATATATGTACTGTAACCTTAAACGTTGCCTTATAATGATAATAAAATAGTTAAAATTGAGTGCTTAAAATGTGGCAAGCCTTGTGTTAAGTGCTTTATCAACATTATCTAAACAAATTCTTAAAATAACCACATAGCAACTATTATTATAACCTTCTCATGGGTGAAGAATCTAAATGTAGACAGGGTAAGTAATTTACCCAAGGATGCAAATATGTGATCGCACCAGGGCTACATCTCAAGTCAGCCTGACCAAAAGCCCACAAGTATAACTGGTACACAACAATGCAAAAAGTCACTAAATGGCCATCTGTGGCTAAAATAAGAAAGGCTAGGGAAAATGAATGAATAATGTCAAATTATATATTTTTGTACGATCTGTCATGCTTAATAACAACATTTGGGAAGCAACCAGATGCATTTCTGATAAGGACAGTGGGAGATTATCACATGGCAGGACTATACATAGTGACATGTGCCTGATCAAGACAAATAATCAAGTTCTCAGTTATACTTCTATTTTTGTTTATTGGAGATCATGTTCTCAATAAGGATTATTAGATGGTAATTATTTTCATGATCAATGTTAGTAAAAAATGCAATAAATTAATGTAATTTCTTCTTGAGACATAATGTTCATTTGGATTGAAATGGACATTTAAAACCATGGAAAGTGCATAGATAAACTAAGTATCACTGGAACATTTACCAACAAGATCTAAATCAGCGTCTAAGAGCTGTTATAATATTGAGAAGAAGGTGAAGAGTAAAATTAATTCATTCAAGAATTAACATTTTTAATTCATTCAAGAAATTTTCATGGAGGATCTTCTAACTATAAAATAATTTGTAAAATATTATTTCATTTAATCATCGCAACAGTACTCTAACATAGATTTTCATTTCCTCTTCTTAAAAATAAAGAAACAATGATTCAAAGATTTTAAGCAATGTGCCCATGACCTTACAGCTGGTAAGTGACAGAACTGCCCTCCCATCCAGTTTGCCTGGTTCCAGTAGCCTGTATTTCCTACTAAGGCAGACGTCTCATAGCCTAAAAAGAGCAGGTGAAAAAATTCCTTACCGCCATCGACACACTATTTCCTCCTCCTCTTCCTAATGACAACCTATGGGGAAAATCTCATGGATCATAGACTTGGGCAGAATGTCACATTGTCTGGCAGAACGTCAGCTTAAAAGGTCAATAAGCTTCGCAGTAAAGCATTTTAGTCATCCATGGAAAATAAATTGCTCATATTTTTGCTTACTAAACAAAGCAAAAGCTAACTTATTATGTTCATATTATGGAGAAATTTTCTCGGAACCACAAAATTAATAAAGTGTAAATTGCAGCAGTCTGACCAGCTCCCACATTTTCTTACAAAAATTTTTATCTTAACCAGGAATGAGAGCATTAAGCACTATGGGAAACCAAGTAAATGTGAATCAATTGGAGGAAATTCAGAGAAGTAAAATGAAGGTGATGAGGTCACAAACGAGTTGTTCTATGAAGAAAATAATGAAGACTACAAATTGCTGCTATAAAACCTAAAGGAATGAGTCTTTCTGCGAGGGTAGAGACGATCAATAACTAGCATGATGCAAGGAAGACTGACTAGGAGGATATTGAGGGGAAACCATTAGAGTGGATGCTCAGGAGAGATTTCTCTGCCTGTTAAAACTGCGTTTTTAGAACAACCCTATCTACCACAGGAAGCCCTGAAACTGCCATCATTTAGGACACATTGGGATTAGACTCTCAGAACCATGAAAAGCAATTGTTAACAAATACATTGGTGGGAAACGAAGAGTCACCTTTTTATTGTTTACTCCTTTTAATACAACTTATAGAAAGTCTTCTGTGTCCTTGAATAAAAGTTCAGGCATTTGTTAAGTGATGCAGGTTTTTACCCAGTTGACTGAGCTATATGTTTTGGCCTCCAGGCAAAGTTTCTGTTGGACTTGTTCAACTCTATCTCAAGTACAATAAAGAACCATATATGTCGAGCTTGTGATTGTGACAGAGATTTTTTTTAAAACATACTCACTATGGAAATATTAGAATATACTGACAGGCAATAAAATATTCACCAATATCCTAACCACGTACACTTAAACATTTAACATTTCTGTGAACAAATTTCCAAATATTTCACAAATATATGCATGTGGGGGTGAGTTGTTTTAGGATTGTGTTTATGATGATTATAATTATACTGTATAGACTCTTCCAAACCTTGCTTTTTCATTTAAGATGCTATAATCATCCCCATGTAATTAAATAGTCTTCTATGTATTATAAAACAGATTACATCCACTGTATTGAAAGTATCACCACTAATTCTCAATTGTTGGGCATGAGGTTATTTTCAATTTCTTGCTTGCTGTAGTGTTTACCATTTTACATAATTTTTTATGTTAAAAAATTATGTAAAAAGTTCTTTCATTGACATTCCTGAATTGCTGAATCAAAGGGTTTGCACATTTAATCAATTAACTAAGTGCCTTCTAGACAGAATGTATCTTTCTGGAGAAAGCTACTAGAATGTAGGCTATAAAGTCAAGCTGCCTATGTAACCATAGACAGAGTCTATGAACTGTCTGTGGTTCAGCAGCAGCATCTGTACAATGGGATTCATAAAACTACTTCATATGATCACTGTGAGGATTTAATAGTTAAAATATGCAAAATACCCAGAATTTATAAAAAAACTCTTAAAAAACATTTGTTTTACTATTATTATTTTTTTTAGTGTTATATCCAATTAGCATTCTCCTCAGCACAAGCTATTTGTCCTCACCCTAGTTGACAATATTATCACAAAAACATTTGTAAATTTAATAAATAAATACTGTTATCTTATTCTTGCTTTAAATTTCCTTTCTTTGATTAATAGTAAGGCAGACTGTTTATCACATAGTTATTGGCCATTTGTTTTTTTCTCCTTTATGACTTGCTAGATCATGGGCCTTTAGCCTCATTTTGCTGCCGCAGTTTCTTTACTTTCTGATACACCTAAGAGCTGCTTCTTTCCTATCTATCTAATAGGACAACAACATTTTGTGTAATTTTAAGCAAACTGTCTATAGCATTAAACAGTGATACCTAAAACAAAAGTAGCAACTTATTTCCTCCTACATTTTTCCATAGAGTACTACTGTCAGACAGTATGTGAATACAGTAGGACACTTTTTATACTTTTATGTACCATTCCCAAAAGTGTTGTTTCTCAACTTCTTGAATTCTCACTTGAATTAGAATGTATTGCAGTTAGCACTCTCACTAAGTTCTTTTTAATAATTTACTTGTATTACTATGGCCTCAACCTATGTCAAAATATTGATTTTTTTGTTCTTGTAGAAAAATAACAATAAAGGCAGCTCCCCCTCACCCACATAAAAAATTTTAAAAAAAGCTTCTTGTTATTAACAAATACTCTGACATTTTAGTCTTTACTTCCCTGAACTAAATAATGCCAAATGCTTTGCTTTTCCCTCAGACAAATTTCCCAAGTCTTTAATGACTCATAGCATAGCATGGACTTTAAGGACACAATCTTTATAATCAGACATATATTCAAATTCTGGCTCTGCACCTTGAACTTGGTCAAGTCACTTAATATCCCTGGGTCTCATTTATCTTATATGCAAAATAGAGAAAATACCCATCTCAAAGGAGCAGTTTGAAAGCTAAATGAGACACAGCATGTGGCAGGTTAGGTGCTTAATAAACGATAGTTATTTTTTTATTTAATCATTTTCATTGTTCTCCAATTAACCTTCATTTAGTTATATAGTCATATGAATTATTCCCATCTTAATGAATATCAACACCAGCCATTCATCTAGTTTTTCAAACTTGAAATCTTGGAGCCATCCTCAGCTCCTTCTTCTCTAGCACTTTCTATACCTAATCTGTCAAGTTCTATCAAGATAATATCTAAATGTCCTTCACTTCCATCCACTCTGATCCATCTCCAATGCCCAAGTACCTGTCCAGACACCCATTATTTCTTATCTAGAGTTTTATAGGACTGACACCCTTGAAGTTCCTTCTAATTGGGGCCCAAAGAATATTTCTAAATCACAAATCTAACTTGGACACTAGTCAACTACAATACTTTTCATCTTGCCCATTTATTAGAAAAGTCAAATTTACTAAATATGAAATTCAAGGTCATTAACAGTGTGTTCTTTATCTATCCGGCCTCATCCTTAACATATTTCCCCGTATCAATCACCCTTTTAAAATATTCTACACTGGAATCACAAACATTTTGCCAGTTCCAGAATATTTTGTGCACACTAATATATTAGAGCCTTTGCTCAAAAAATGCTGCCTAAAATGCCCTTTATTCATTAATTCATTCGAGATCAATGGAAGGGAAATAACATTTACTGAGCTTCAAATAAATGCCAGGCACATTTACAAGTTAAAATAATCCTGTGAAGTAAATATTATTAGTACTATTTTACAGTGCAGAAAACTAAATTTATTGCCCAAGTTCACACTTATAAACAGCAGGACTAGGATTCCACATTCTTTCCACTTCTCCAAACATTTATTAGGTGCCTGCTTTGTGCCACATAATGGAATATTATGACATAAAAGCAGATTCTTACTCAAGGAAATTACGGTGAAGTGGAACAACAACCCAGATATCTCTTATTCATGGGGACATCCACACAGCATGCTAGGGGCATATCACCTTCTGCAGTTTAACAATGGCTGCTCCATTTCCTGCCTCTGCTTCTCTCTTCGCAATTCCCTGCCTGGCTGTGGCACTTTGAGAATATGTAAGAACCTCAATTTACGTAGTGAAGTAGCAACTTCACTGCTTTAAGCAGCTTGAAGCTAGGGGATTTAAATTAATGGCCAAAATAGGACTTGTGATTGGCCTCTTATTTCCTTTTGTATATATAGCATCAATGAGAATTGATTGGATGTTATTTTCTGTTTTACACATGGAGAAGCTGATATAGACAAAAGGCAGACTATACAAGTAGGAGAAAAAATAGAGATGAGAATTCAAGTGCTTGCATTCTTGGTCTGTTGTTTTCCATCAAACGGCATTGCCTCCCTTGACATCAAATTATAAAACAAATTTTAGGTAGATATATATGGGTACTTTTGTATTTTTTATGTTTGAAAAAGTGAAAGTGTTAAAAAATGCTTCAGTTCCTTGCATAAGCATGGCTCCACTTTGACTCATAGTTTATGCCTATGAAATAAAAAACCCAGGGGAGTTATTCTTAGAATCCTATGGGTTCCTGAGGCCCCTGTGTGGAAACTACTAGTAGAGAAGAATTAACCAGAACTAGATGACATGGTAAAGTCATTAAGCTCTTATCATTGATTTTCTTATCTTAAAAGGTAATAATTACTTGTTCACCTTACAAAACTATTATAATAAAATAGGTAACATATCAAACATTTTATGAATAAAGCACTATTCAAGTTTTTGGTATCGTTATTGTAACACTACTTTATAACCAGGGTTCTATACATTTGGGGACTAAATATTTGAATGAGAATTTATAATGGAAAAGGACTGTACCACCACTCTCTGATTCTATACTTATGAAACTGAAGATCAGAATAGCAAAATGGCTTGACTAACATCATAGAGTTATTGATTAAAATGTTACATAACAATATGTTCTATTTAATTATAAATACTGCCAGTTATTTAACCATTCTTATTAAAGTCTGCACATCAGTAAAGAAAATTGGACAATGACAAAGCATACAGGGGTATAATCATATTTGGGTATCAAGATGCATTTGTGTGCACATTATCTACATATCAGAGTCTGTATCCTTAAACAGAATGCATTGAACAAAGACATATTAGAGAAGTAAATGGATTTGTACAGATGGAGGCATAGATATAGATATCTAGATAAAGATACATAATTGGATTTATTGAGCCCTTTTCATGAACCAGAAAAAGAAGCACAGAGAGATAAATAATTTTCCTAGGATGAATCACACAGATAATAAATGACAGAATCAGGACTTGAGACTGGATTTTTCTAACTCCAAAGACCTACAATACAGAGTACTATATATTAATCTAATATTATATATTATACTCTATATAATATTAGTTATATAAATGTTCTGTGTCATACAAGCAGTTTATAGAACATTCTATTGAAATTCTAATAGGAAAAATTATTTAGAACTTGAAGAAAGATGCTGCAGTTTCAGTTAGTTTTAAAAGATGAGTAAGATACTGCAAGTTGGATCAAGAATAAAAGAACACTGGAGTAGGAGAAAATTTCAAGCCAAAGGTATAATGCGTGAAAGGTCAAAACATTTCATAGGATAGAATAGTCTAGTGTGGGTCATGTTGGTATTGGAAATATGGGGAGATTTGAAGATCTGAAAGGGCAGAGACTGTGTGTTTTGTTCAATCTTATGTCCCAGTGCCAAACAGAATAACAGGCATAACAAAAGTGATGATTGGATAGATGAATGAATGAATGAATGAATGAGTGAGTTAGTGAGTGAGGTGGAGAGAAGGAAAGGTAGAGCTTCATTATGAAAGGTCCTGAATTCTATGCTAAAGATTTAGAAATCATCCTGATATTTTGAAACCAGTTGGAAACATTTTAGTAGATGTGTAACAAGGCTAGATCTGTCTTCTGAAAAAGTGATTCTGGTTGCACAGAATAACATTGCCTGGGAGGATTAGATATAGGGAGAGCAGATAAGACATATTTGTAATGAACTAAAAAAGAGATAACAAATTTCTAGATGATATCTTTAGCCAAAAGAGATTCTCAAAAAGAAGACTTTGTTTGTGAAAAGAAAATCATGTGGCAAGTTTTGAAATCATGTGGCCCTAATGAACTAGAAGTGCTTATAATAGATTCAGGTAATATAGTCTATAAAATGTGTACCTACAATTTAGAGTTGCTAACATCTATGTACACACCTAGAGAGAACATGTATAGCTGGCAAAGAAGAAGGCATAGACAAAAAATAGGGAAAGTATAATTCAATGGGAATATAGAGAAAAAAAGGTCATATTAAGGGACAGAATGGTCGAAGAGGAAGGAAGACAAGAAGACAGAAATATCCTGAAAGTCAAGAGAGTTTCCAGAAAGAGGAAGGGGCACCTAAGAGAAACTAGAGAGACTAGGTAAGAAGAAGACTGATAAGGAATCTCTGGATTTAGCAAATAAGATATTGTTCTCAATTTTGAGAGGGACGTTACATTTGAGTGATGGGGGTGGAAGTCAGATAGCAATGTGCTAAAAAAGTGAGCATGAGCTTTGGGAAAAAAGGCAGTGGAGAGACTGTTTTTCCCCAAGTGTTGGCAGTGGACAAAGAAGAAAGCAGTTATTGTATTAATTAATCAATCACAGAATTCACCATTTTATGCTACAGTGAATATAATGTTTATGACCATCTCACATATCATTTTTCAAAGTGGTGCCTAAGTGCTGTAACTACAAAGATGATTAGGCTATCGGCCCAGTTCTCAAAGAGGTTTGCAGATAATTACCAAAGAATGTGGTAAGATAGGTGGCACTGAAGAGGAGACCCAATAAAGTGGAAAAGAGGTAGAGTGAGGCACGAAGTTTCTTAGAAGTAATTTACCTAAGAAGAGTCTTAAAGCATGAGCAAAAGCTAACCAGGTTGTGTTAGCCTGAGTTTAAGGCTAGTGTGCCAGCCCTGGCCTGATGGTTATTATGAGGACATTTTGTGGACTTTAATCATCAGTAAGTTGATAGCATCTGTGGCTGATTACATCTACACTCAACTGAGGAGCTTGCCTGCAACAATGAAAAATAAATAGGTGCTGTTTCCCTAGAGAACCCTGACTAACACAGATAGCTTCATAGATGTCAAATCCCTATATCCATTCATAAATACCAGGCAAATTTCCACAACACACTACATTTCTCACATGACAGCACAAAAGCCCAGGGCAGGGTATGAGATGTACCTATGCAAGCCAACATCTGAGAAGCCCAAGGTCAAAAAGTGAGATGTACACACTCAGTCCCATACCTGTGTGAATCTTCATGATGTCACCACAGAATTGTTCACACACAGCCTTGACTTAGAAGTGGAATCAAGAGGATTTGAAGTGACACATAAGAAATGCCTCATTTATAGGTAAAGGGAAAAAAGCAGCAATAACATAATGAAAACAGTTTCAAGTAAAATTCAGGGGTGTGTGGGCAAGAGCTACATAAAAATGATGCTGCAAGAATACCCAGTATAAAACAAGGTATGGTGAGACAAAAGACTGGAGAAGTAAACTGTGCTTTAAGTGCCATATTAAGAAATCTGAAATTAATTCTATAATCAATGGGAAAGAGAACGGATTTAAAGTGTGAGACGAGGAAATAATTGCAAATGATTCAGTCTATAATAACGGTGTTATAAGAATGAGGATAAGAGATGATGCTGAAAGCAATAAATGAAAGCAGTTGAAGAAAAGCATTATTGAACGGGTACATTTTCTATTTCTGGAAATGATGGACTAGGTCAGTGACAGCAAATCAGGGGCAGTTTTGCTTCTAGTCATTTGGCAAATTTATCACAATTGGCAGGGGTTAGGAAGGTGCTACTGGAAACTAGGGAATAGAGACAAGGATACTGCTGCATATTATGCAATGCAAGGACAGCCGCCAAGAACAAAGAATTATCCAACCCAAAATGTCAATAATAGTAAGGTGGAGAAACAACAGAATAGGTACTTTGGCCCATCTAGAAATTATACAGATACAGATTATATAGAAATACAGATGTAAAAATAGATATATAAACTTGAAGGCACTGGGAAAATAACCAAGCAATAAAGACTTATCAGGACAAGATTCAGAAGCAGAAGAAAACCCAGAGATGTGAGCCCAGATCTGGGGCTTGTTTTCTTCCCTAAAATTCAGCTGAGAAACTGAGAAGGTTGGCAGTGTTTTTACTAGCCACATGGGACTAGAAAGGCAAAATTTGGTGTGCAGAGGCTAAGGAGGAGGCTCTGGAAAATTCTCACTTTTTTGGTTGAAATCTGAATGGATGTACCCTATGGGTAAGAGTGCACCAGAGATCATCCTACACAAGAACTGGAGCCCAACTTTGACCAATCCCACCCCTAAAATCGGATCCCAGCATCCAAGTGCCACAAAGCATAGGCAGAAGCAAATGTAAAAAAGAAAACATTGTCCTTTGCCTCATGTAATTTTTGCAATTTTTCCAATTCAACAACTAGCACATAGTGAAAAATAGCAAGGCACATGAGAGGAGATATAGTAATTTGACAGAGTACAAGCAGGAATAAAAAAGCAATAGGAAAAGATGCACAGGTTTCCAGATACTAGATTTATCAGCATACTGTCTATGATTATTGTGTTAGTCAGCCAAAGGTGTGCTGATGCAAAATACCAGAAATCTGTTGGCTTTTATAAAGGCTATTTATTTGGGGGAGAAGCTTACAGTTACCAGGCCATAAAGCATAAGTTACTTCCATCACCAAAGTCTGTTGCCACGTGTTGGACCAAGATGGCTGCTGACATCTGTGAGAGTTCAGGCTTCTTGGGTTCCTGTCTTCCTGGGGCTTGTTTCTCTTTGGGCTCAGCTGTTCTGCTCACTCCACAAGGCCATCTATAGACTATGAAGTGAATGGCTCATCTCTCTTCCCCGGACCTCTGCTATGTTTAATGTATCTGCTTCTCTTTGTGTTTACTTCCCGGGTTCTAGGATCAAAACTCCAAATTCCCTTCTCTGCAGTGCAGTTTCTCTGTGAGTCCCCGCCCACTCAACATCCTACTGATGTGGCCCAATCAAAGCCTTAATCATTATTTAATCAAGTAAAAGTGAAACCTCTGAATCCAATCCAATCCAATATACCCAGAGGGACAGACCAGTCCACAAACATAATCCAATATATATTTTTGGAATTCATAAACAATATCAAACCACTGCAATTACTTTGCTCAAAAGAAAAAGAACAGAAAATAAAGAATGACAATTTCAGGTGAGAATTGGAAATTATATTGAAAGATATAGATGATTAGAAAAATAACTAGAAAATTAATGAAATAGAAGCTCAGAAATATAGGAAGGAATGAAAAGAAATTAAAATGATATATATGTGAGATAATCTAAATTAATATTGATCTATAATAATGTGTTTAATGTTTTAAAATATAGAGAGATTTGAAATACACAACAATAATGACACATAATTTGGGAAGAGGATGAATAAACCAAAACCATAATGAGCTACCACAGTCTTATTTTGCCAAGGCTGCTATGACAAATACCACACAACAGGTTGTCTTAAAACAAGAGGAACTTATTGTTTCATGGTTTTAAAAACCAGAAGTCCAAAATTAAGGTCTCAAAAGGCTATGCTTTCTCCCAGAGCCTATAGAATTCTGGTGCTAGCTGACTGCAACCTTTGGGGTTCCTTGGCTTGCATTTCTGACTCCATCATATGGCAATCTGTCTCTTTGCCTTTTTTGTGGCTTTCTCTAACTGATAGTGTCTGAATTTCCTCCATCTTTAAAGATTCTAATCACATAGATTAAGGCCTACTCATTCAATTTGGCTTTATCTAAATAGGACTTTTGAAGATTCTATTCACAAATCACTCCACACCTTAACTAATAATATCTTAAAAGGTTCTATTTGCAAATGGGTTCACACCCACAGGAATGTAGATTAAGACTTGAACATGTCTTCTGGGGGACACAGTTCAATACTCAGCACAGACACAAATGTACACAGATACTAAACAGTTAATATTTCAAAGATTAACCATAACATGTGTTGGTGAGCGTCTGGATCAACTTGAACTTTCATACACTGTTGGTAGGAATGAAAAATGGTACAACCATTTTTGAGCACCATTGACAGCTTATAAAGCTAAACATTCAGTTACTGTAGGAACCAGAAATCATCTGGGTTTGGATCTTTCACTGATTTTTTTTTTCTGTTGATCTTTATGTCATTTTCTATGCCAACATCACACTCTCCTGTTTACTGTAGCTTAAAAGTAAAACATAAAACCAAGGTATTAGATACTTCCGACTGTGTTCTTCATTTTTGCAATTGTATACATCATTCTGGGTATTTTATAATTCCTTACACATTTTAGAATCAGCTTGTCAATTTCTCCAAATAGTCAGCTAGGGTTTTATTATGATTGTGTTGAAACAAACTTGGTGAGAACTTACATTTTAACAGTGAGTTTTTTCAATCTATGAATATAATAAATCTATAGATTTATTTATGCTTTCCTTAAGCTTTCTCAGCAATAATTTGCAGTTTTCCACATAGAGGTCTTCCATGGTTTTTAAAAATTACTTCCCTATATATTTTAGGTTTTTGAAATAGTTTGATAATATGTGCTTTTGAATTTCACACCATAATGCCTTGCATGTGCTTGCCTCTATATATGTCTTCAACATACCTTTTATCCAGCATAATGTAGCCACATTGGCCTTCCAGTCCTTCAGACAGGCCCAAACCATTTCTTCCTCAAAGTCTTGGCATTTCTCTCCTTCCGGTGTGCAACACTTTTCTCCATAGGAATTTTGAATTCTATCATCTAGGTCACAGCCTGGTTGTCACTTCCTCAGCCTTCTCAAACCACCCAGGCCAATGTAGTTCTACAAAACACAGAATCATAGACCATTATGGATATTATTTTTTTTCAAAGTACTTCATATTATCTGAAATTATTTTATTTATTAATATTTTCTTATTTTGGTGGTTTGGAGCTGTATTACCCCAGAAAATAAGTATTTAAACTTAATCCATTCCTGTGGGTATAAGCTGATTTTAAGTAGGCCCTTTTGATGAGACTACTTCAGTTAAGGTATGGTCCACTTCAGTCAAACCCCATTACTTGAGTCCTTTTTAAGTGAAATGAAATTCAGACATACCAAGAGAAAGCCATGGGAAATAAAAAGCTGACATTCATTGGAATCTGGAAGAGAAGTAAGAAGCCAGGAGAGTCTGCCCTGTGCATTGCTATGTGACAGAGAAGCCCAGGACAAAGGATCACCAGCATTCAGCTCCAGAATGCCACAGTCTTTGGGGAGAAAGCACTGCCTTCATGATGTCTTGATTTGGACTTTTTTCCTGGCCTCAAAACTGTGAGCCATTAAATTTCCATTGTTTAAGCCATCCCTTTGCATGGTATTTACTTGAGCAGCCTAGGAAACTAAAACACTTATTATTTATCTCTAAATACTAGAGGGTATATCCCTAGACCTAGATAAGTGCTGGTTCTATAAGTGATCAATGATCAGATCAACTGATTAGAAAGTTTGTATGTTATTATATAGAGTATGGCTCTTGGAGTGAAAGTTCCATGGTTTTGATTGAGCATGCAAGGCCTAGCTGAAGTGTGTTTGTGCAAATAATTTGACACCCACCCACCCCACCCCTATTTTCATGATCTGTTGAATAAGACCTTTGGACTGTGCAATCTCCAAGGTTCTTTGAAACTCTGAAACTCAATCATATCAAAATAGCGTTTCCACTTGTAAGTGCTCCTCTGTTATTTGTGAAAAACATTCCCCATAAATTAAATTTTCCCCAACAGATGTGTGTTTGATGATGTTTTCTTTGGATAAGTGGAAACAATTCCATTGCATCCTAAAATTACTTACCCTGACTGACTAGTTTTTTCAGACATTTAAGGCCACAAAAACCTTTATTCAAATAAAATTTTAACTAGGAGCCCAACAAAGGTGTCAGATAAAGCAGAGTTTCTTTGGCTGAATCAGGTGTGAGGCATATGTGTAGGTGGGGGGTGATGCAAAGCCTTACCTGCTTATCCCAGTCTGTGGGATCTTGGCAGAGCTTCCAAAGTCTCCACTGAACATATTTTTGCAAACTCTGATCCAGGTTCTAGGGGTCCGATATAATAAGAATTTAAACTTCAGAAAATTGTTAAATTTTCTTTGTTTCCTGAACCAAACATTTTTGCTGAACAATAATATGAGGTAAACAGAGAAAGAAAAGCACAGCTTGATGGAATGAGATTATGTTGAAAATAACGTAAGAAAATGTTTCTAAAGAATGTCAAAGAAAAAACTACGCCAGGCAATGTTAAGCAGGTGAGGATGACTTTATTTGGGACTGTTGTAGCAGGGGAGAGAGAGTAAAACTCAACTCAGTCAAAACAAAAGACACCATGCTTTTTAAGGGCTGAGAGTGGGTTAAAAGGAAAGCCCTGGAAGATAGTAAGCAGAGCTGATCACTGGGGTGGGTGAGGGATATAGTGAGGTTGAGTTTAGGACCACTTGGTTCTGAATGTTTTCAGAATAGGCTGCTTGGAGCCTGTAAAGGCTGGGAGAGAGGAGGAAGGACATAAAAAACTACTGGGTTACCCATCTTTCAAGCACTGGTCTAACTGGAGTGAGAGGGAAAAGGGAAGGGAGTTCAGGGTGAGGTTGATATTTACAATAGGGTCTGAAGTTTCAAAGCAGTCAGTAGAAGGGCAGGAGCATGGGAGGAATAAAGCTGACAGCTTGGCCAAGCCAAAGAAAAACAGTCTTGGTCAGGAAAGTGTGACAACTTTGAGCATAGTTGAGATAGTTGAAGATTGCAAGAAAATCCAAATTTCAGAAATTAAAGTCATGGAAAAGGAAAGGAAATAAGAAGGGAATGTAAAATAACCTATTCCTAGAAAAACAGAAGTAGCAGAAGTTTTTGCATTAAACAGTAAAGATTTGAATCCTTGCTTAAATCTAATCTGCTATGTGACCTTGGCCAAGTTCCTTAAACTTTCTAATCTTTAATTGGCTTATCTGAAAATGAGCTTTTGTGATGTTATGAAAATAAAACACTTATCATTGTGTCTGGCACTCAATAAGAGCTTAATTACTGGTATCTAGAAAGTAAAAGTTTGTTTTGTTATTCCTGGTTCAGTATCATTGTACATCAGGCCAACTCTTCCACAACTGTAGGTGTATAAAATAAATGGTAATGGTGATGTTGTGTACATTAGATTTTTTAAAATTATGGCATAATAGAAAGAACATTCATGTCATATATTAAAAAAATCAATTCTGGGAAGATTAAAAACCTAAATGTATAAGGCAAAACCATAAAGCTTTCAGAAGTTAAAAAGGAAGAATATATTAATGTCCTTGGTAGGGGAGAATTTCTTAAGCAAAACACAAAAAGCAGTACCATAAAGAAAATGATTAATAACTTCAACTACATTAAAATTACAATCATAAATTTGCCTTCTTCAAAAGACAACATTTTTTTTAAAACCCTGAATAACCATAGATTAGAAGAAACTTTGCAACACATATAGCTGATAAAGGACTTGTACCCTGATTATATATGGAAATAAAATAATACTCCTAATAAGTCAGATAACCCAATACAAAAATAGATAAAAGACCTAAAAGAGGCATTCACAAAAGAGGATTTCGAATGACCAACAAACATACAGAAAGTTGCTAAACTTTAGTAGTCAGGGAAATGCAAAATTATGCCATTTTTCATAAATTAAAATGTATTCATGAGGATATAGAGCTTCAAGAATTCCCACATGCAGCTGGTGGGATTGGAAATTGGTACAACCTTTTTGGTAAACAATAAACTACAATCTAGTAACGCTGAAAATATATTCTCTTTGATTTACCAAGTGGAGAATCCACTCATAAGCAAGGCCACATGAGACCTGGCTGAGGGGCAGGCAGAGTAAGGGGAGCAGAAGTGAAGCCTGCAGTGAGTTGATTACTGGCTGGGGTTGTGAATATGCCAAGGAACTGGGGGCTCTGAGGGCTCTGGGCACACACCTGGAGCACAGCACCATTGGATGACCCAATCCAGGTGCCTTTACAGACCTTGCAGTAGGCACAAGAAGCCATAGGCAGCAGAACCAGAGGAGACACCCCCTTTCTTCTTCATTGTCCCTCCCGCACCCTCTACCGACAACACTTAATATCATGCTTGCAGCAAAGAAAAATTACTTAAATCTCTATTACTGCAGATAATGGATACTGTGTGTTTATAGGTAAAAGGCAAGAAATTGATAAATGGCACAGAAGGGTTAGAGAGAGGTGTCTTGAATACCAGTACAGTTATAGTACTTGTAGAGTAGTTACACAAGTGTTTGCATTACAACTATTGCTAAATTGCTCAAGTTTTATGCACGTTTCCATAAAGGGGAAAAAAAAAAAGGTAAGATGGTGCAAAATGTGGTTTGAAGGACATGCAAACATGTATAATCAAATATAAGGATTTATTAATTTGAAAATAATTTTGAAAAGCCCAGTTTTTGAGAAGACCAAGTATTTATTTTTAAAATGATATATTACCCAAAAATGACAAGAGCTTTAAATTGTCTGATGTTATATTTCTGTTAATTGGGGGAGAGCATATATGCATTAATTTATTCAAAAAGCAAATCTTTCAAAGAATGTATATGTTAGTAGGGGATTGAAATTATTATAAAAACCTGCTCTTACTGTCTTAAGCATATATTTTTCAAGCTGAAAGTGACCTAGCAATTGTTTAAGCCAAAGTTTAATTTGTAAATATGGAAATTTTAATGTCCAAAAATTGCTAAGGTTTTCAGATAGTGAGCTCCAGGATGAGAATTGGAATGTACATCTCCTGACATAGGGTCGTGCTCATGCTTAAACGCCACACTTGGGGATCTTAACAAATCTCCTATGGTTGAATACATTCTACAAGCATGAATGAAGCCAGCAGCTTGGTCTACTTCCTTTTTTACTCATTTGATTTTTCCTCTTTTGAGTGGGTTTGATGCTGAGATTTATAACAGATTGGCCGCCACTGGCAATGTGAGAGGAAGATGACCCTGCCAAAATGGAATAAAAAACGAAAAGTGTGATAGGATATGATGAAGTGAAATAAAATCCCTGCTCAGTGCCCAAATAAAACTGTCAGTGTTTGGGTGCTGCAGCCTATTGGGCTATGCTTAGACAGCAGCCAGCAAAATCAGTGCAGTGTTGAGTGTGCATCTGTTATTTAAGTTCCCCAAATCATACGTGTCTATGAGTTGATGTAAAGAATGAACAGCAACACACTGTGTAGCTCTTTATGATACTTAGTCTTGGTTAAAATGCAGTTTAAAGCAAATATTTGAAGTAAAGCTTGAGCCTGTCTTATATTTATTTACATATTTAAATAATAAGTTCTGAACCAATATGACCATAGTATTAATTAATTAGTTAGTTAACAAAATGCATTCACAAACAATAAGCACTATCCTACCATTTCAAATGTAATATTTGGGCACTGTTTTCTTACTTAAAATCAGAAACCCTGAGTCTTCTAAGTTTTGATGCATTTAAGAGTTGAAATAGCTCTGACATCTCTCATTACCTGTGGAATGTAAAATGCAGCCATTCAGAAGCTAGATGACAGTGATAAAGTGCAAACTAATGGTGTTCACCCTCTGCACTAACCCTGATGTACCTGGCCTTTTCAAAACAGGGAGGCTAATGTCTAACAAGTCATGTAAAAGTCAGAGTGAATGAACCTTAAAGTAAATGCAACATAACACCCTTTGCATTTTAGTTTTCCTTGAAATATCATCTCTTTAAGTTCACTGTCAAAGCCAAAAGGCAACAATTCTGGGTGAATTTTGAGATGTGTGTTAACCAGAAAACAATCCAGTAAAAAAGTAGTTTGTATCATTTGCTGTCACCAGATAGTTTTAGCCCTCAGCTGTTGCTTTGGTATTTGAGGTGCTAGCATTGGTTTCAAGATACTTTCTCTGAAACTGGAATAAATGATTTTTAATAAAAAGCTAAAGCTGTGATTTATGAAAATATAAATTAGTTTCATCTTAGAAGGTAGTGAAAATGGTAGACTTGTTTATTGAATACCTACCATGTACAGGTATTTTTATATATTTACATAATTTAGTGAGTATACACAACCTTGTATAGTAGATATATACCTATTTTTTTCTTTATTTACCAATGTGGCAACGAAATTCAGAGAAGTAAAAGATTCGCTCAAGTCATAAATTCAGTGGTGGTCATAACAAAATTCCCTTTTCTGATTAATTTTTTTTTTTTTTTACTATATAACATACCTCCCAGTGAAAATGAGATTTTCTTTTAGTGTCTGTATTTACAGCAGTTAAAAATGCGTAGTAAAAAAAAAATGCGTAGTATATATGTTTGGTTGTTTAGTTTGACTATATATATATATATATATATAT
>JAQZBX010019079.1:0-25006 GCA_029593785.1 Cabassous unicinctus
GGACACTTAAGTGAATGACTTTTCATTCCACATAAAGCCCTTAATAAAGATGAAGTAAATTTGGCTCTTGGTAGTTAGTGACTCATAGATACCTAGGTAGAGAGCAAATTTTACCTTGGAGCGTGAGATTTCCTTATCAAAATCTTAAAGGAAATAAAACTTAGTCAATGACAAAAAGACTTAATCTTCTAGCCCCACATCACCTAAGTCCATCACATGAGTAAAATTTAATCCTAACAACTTTATAAAAAGAAAGTCCAAATAGCAGAGACCTGGTTTCATCCAATTATAGATCTTCCTCCCTTGCTTCCTTTTCCCTAACCATCCCTGAACCGCAGAGCTAATGGACCATCATGACTGCCCGAAAGGACAATCTGAAGGAATGAAGTTACTGACTCTGGATCTGAGAGTGTATTTACAAACAACACCCTGGTCCTGGGTCCAAGGTCCTGATGCAACTGGTTTGGATGTAGAAAATTTTTAACTTCCACAGAGTTCCGTCAACTTGGAATTTAATGTGTTTGCCTGTTTGGGAAAAGAATTGAACCCAGGTGTTTTCAGAGAGCTGATGTTTACTTGCCTCATGTTCTCTTGCTTCATGTTTCTTATGAAATGTTTTAGGAATATTAGAGTGATGGTCTCATGTCTGAGTTTTGCTTCTACGAGCCCACAGAACAGCCCATCGCAATTCTCAGGACATTTTAAGATTACATTTCCTTCTAGATTTCCCCAAATAGTACTCTTCACTTTTGAGCTCATCCCCTACAAAAGCACCTAACTACAGACTTATAAGAGACCAAGTTCCTCAGGCTCTTCTGCCACAGTCATCTTACTATGGCCAGAAACACAACAAACAAGTAACAACTCAAGCATTTTCAATTCTGGTAACGTAAAGTATAACATTGCTGAGAATCCTGGTGACTGAACTACTAACTCTGGCCACATGGATGAAGTGACTACTCATCTCTAACCTCTAGCACCAATTTTTACATTAGCAAACTTTGTATATCCTGAGTACAAAAGAGAAGCTGCACCTAAAGGCAAAAAGAGGTATTCCAAGCCTCTTTTTACTGTGTACCCTTGAGTACGTCACTGAAATAAGGAAATTTTGAGCAGGACAATTCCTAGCCTCAGTAACCTTATTTGTATAACGGTACTAATAATACCTGCCCATCCACCTCACAAGGTATTTTGAGAATCAAATGAGATAATCTATATGAACATGCTTTGAAAAAATAAACAATTCTATACAAATATAAAGTACTGTTATTAAAATTTTTACAGTACATTATTACTGAAATGAATATTGTAATGACGAACATTTTTTTAACTCCAAGAGCTTGCTAAAACTATGACATTGTTAGATAGCTAGCAATGGGTAAGCTCAAATGATATTGTTGCAACATCCTTACTTAGTGATGACTTTCAAAATAGTCCTTGTCACATTGCTATTAGAAAAATGACCATAGACATTTTCCACCCTAACTCTAAGATTACATAAATCGAAACTTGTGTATCTCTCCAGACATCATAGATCTGATGTACATGCCCAGTGCCAAGCAGGAGACAAGATAATTATCAGATAAATTTAGAACTCTATATACTCCTCAAGCTGAATGCTGTGGTACACCCAGGCAATCAAGTCACTCTTTTGTCAGTGTATTTGAGACATATAGGAGATGCTTTACAATGACAGTTGCAGTTATTAGAGGTCTATCAAGGTGTAGGTATATAAATATGCAAGGTTGAGACCTTTCTGGTGAATTTCATGGAATGGATGTATCTCTTTTGAATATTGCATAAAAGAACGCTTTCCTTCTAGAAACACTACCATTACCAGTCTGAACACACACACACACACACACACACACACACACACACAAACCAACCAGCACATACCTCTTTAAATGTTCCTGGGGTGATGATCAGCCGATAAACTATATAAGTGGGGATGCAGATGAAAGACGAGGTTCCTATGCAGTAACCCAGAATGATGCTCCAGTGGGGATAATTATACTGGAAAAGTCGTAGCTGTGGAGGACTTGTCAAAAAACTACAAATGATGAACTAAAACAGAAATCCCAAGAAATGTTAAAAGTCTTAACTATATCCACACAGATGGAGACAGTTCTAACATCAAGAATACTGAATGCTAAAGCTAAGATACTTTTGGGAAATTTCCAAAATGTGTATATCCTAGACTGAATTCTGATCCAGAAATCACCAATTTCTGTACCTAAGCTAATTTCCCCCCACCTTAGCCCCAATGGGGATGCCAAGGCTTCAGAACATTATTTAGGGAAGTTACAGTATCCCTTTCTGTGCAGTCCTGAAAAGAAGAGATTGGCACCCATTGGGAGGAGTTTGGACCCCACTTTGCTAAATAGCAGAGGAATGGGCTGGTTGGCCTCCTCAGGGTTCATTTCTCTCTGCTTTGTTTTCATTCCCTCATGTATTTCTCAGCAGTGATTGTTTTGGGTCAGATGGAAGTACCTTATTTCCAGGACAGATAATAAGATTGTCAAGACCTGGGGAGGACTCAGGCACCTAGGTATGCATTCCTTCCCCCTTTTGCTTGAGCTCCCTGCTTTCTGCATTAAGATCCTTAGCCTGAGGTTTCAACAAGGATAGCTCTGCTGCCAGTCAGCTCAACAATGAATTCCTATCTGCCGCAGATCCTCCTAATGAAAGGAATTATGGAAGGAAAAAACAACCCAATACACTTTACCTGAAAATTCAGTGATAATTTCGACCAAGAAAAATTCTACAAAGCGCTCCCAACAGCCAGTTTATGAGTTTTCTTATTTTAGTTTGGTTTCCAGAGAGAGTGTAAATATCAGTTCTTGCCTAGTAACCACTGTGCTGAAATCGTTATTGCTCTCGATTTAATTTTATTTTATTATTTCATAGTCATAAAGAAGACAGTAATGTAAATTATTTAGGTGGTTAAATATCTATTTATATCTTTTTTTTCTTTGTCTGCAGGTAATAAAATGGGAAATTGTTAAACACACATCCATCTTCAGAGCAGTGTTATCCTAAGCCCAGGAGGAAGCTTTCAAAACCGAAGCCCACTCAGTCACAAACCTCTCTCCTGACTTACTCTCCTCTACTCAACACCAGACCCAGCTGCAAAGGGAGCTAATTTTGGACCAGGGGAAGAGATGGCTTGGTTAGGAGCCAGCCCTGCTGTAACTTGTCTCATCTTGCTGCCAGGTGTGTAAAATCCAACACAGTTCAGTAAGAGCTCAAGGCTCTTGCCGTTGACAGTAACTGTTGCTTCTGATACCCCATCATGGATCCTGGCCTTTCCATACTCAAATACAATATTTTCTCTTTTTTTTTTATAATTCGGCTTCAGTGAAAAAGAATACTTTCAGTAAGCTACTAGTTGTTTACCTAAAGCAGCCTTAAAAAGCCCAGAGCAGGGGTTATGTTAAGTAAATCCAGAAGTGGAAGATAGATTGCCTCTTCTCAATCAGGCACTTGAGCACTTGCCTTTAGAGGAGGTCAGTAAAGCAAACATCATGGGAATTATGAGTAATGTGTCCGAATCCAAATCTGTTGTTCTGGGCAAAGAAAATCATAGACTGCACACCAAGAGTTTACCCAGTCTGCCAGACAACAAGAAGTTCACAGAAAAGAAAATGCCTAAAGTCCTGTCAAGACTAGGATGAAGTGGTTGAGGCACTCATCTTGGGTGAAAAATATAAGGGGGCACCAAAATTTCAGTAATCAAGGTAAATAATATTTTTCTGCAACAATCTAAAAAGATAGGATCTGACAAGGCTGGGTGAAGCTGTGAAAGTAAAGGGTCAGATCCTGTGTTTACTTAAAATTTTTTGAGGCTTTGTTCATCCTGGATTTCTTTGCATTAATCTTTATTTTTAAAAAAATAGGGGAGTGGATGTAGCTCAGTGGTTGAGCACCTGCCTCCCATGTATGAGGTCCTGGGTTCAATCCCAGGTAACTCTTAAAAAAACAAAACTAAACAATAAAAACAAAAAAACTGCATTAGGATACTATTTATCTTGATTATTGAGTTTTATGAGTCCCCTTAAATTTTGCGAGATTAGGGCCTCAGTTGCCTCACCCAGGTCTCCACCTTGAACACAGTTTCCTCACTTGTGTGGGAATAATAAAGTAAATAAATAAACATGGTTTCTGCCCTCAAGGAATTAATCCAATATCTCTTCTTCCTTTGAAAAACAAATGAAGGGATTTAAGTAGATTAGTGAGCAGCACTGGTAATAATATGAATTAATAACCTTTTATGTTGGGACTTCCTCTTCTGGTCAGAGGGAGGCCTCTGAAAACAACTAAAAATTCTGGATTAAAAAATACATATTTTTAACTTACCTAAAAACCTCAATGAACTGAAAAGGTAATAAGAAACTACTAGGTCAAGATCTAAGCCAGAGCCCAGAGTGTACAGGAGCCACTCTGCGCTGAGAGTATTTGAAGCTGGGGCAAATGTGGGCTTTGGTATCGCAGCCTCCAGGGCCCAGGGGAATGGAGGTCAGGGAGGAATTCTGGGGTTGAGCAAGGCATATGAAGTGTCACAGAGGCATGAACGAGCACATGGCCCATCATATACATTCATGACAAGATTTGTGGGTAGTATTTTTATTTTATTTTATTCTTTTTTTCTTTGTTTTGTTTTATTTTGTGGGTAGTATTTTTACAAAAATGAAAGGGCTGCTTCCAAGAGAGTCAAAACACAGAATACAAACAGGGCTGTTTTGGAAAAAGGGGAACGACAGCTGCATGCCAAAGGTAGAGATATCCTAAGGCAAAATGGGATGACCCAGCTCCAAATAAGCTGGAGCTGGATTGAGGGAACAGGCTAATGACCTGTCTGGCTCTGAAAGATCAAAAGGCTCTCAAAGTTACAGAAATGAAAGAACTGAAGAATAGCTCCTGCTGACATGCCTGGAGTTTACCCAGGCTACGTGAGATGGCACTTGGAATGTTAGCAGGGTGCTTATCCATCTTTGGGCGAGCTTCTCTCCCCAGACAGACACTACAGGAAGCAGCGGTACTTGCAAGAGTGGAGTGAACATCGAACAGACCCAGGCAGAAGGGCCATTGGAACTGAACTTTCTCACCCAGGTCTTTGGGCAATAAATGGAGTCTACTTTTAACTCATATCTATGCATGAAGACCTTGTTTGGGGCCTCTATAAGAAAAAGAGTACAAAATTATAGATACAAAATTACCAGGACTCCTCCCAGGGCCTTCATGAGCAGCAGCGTGAATTCTCCCTGGTCTTGAACAGTCTTATTTGTTATGGACCCTTTATGTAACTTCTCTAAGCCTCCATTTCCTTAGATATAAAGTGGGCATACCAGAACTATAGCTATTTCATAGAATTGTGAGGATTAAAAGAAAAATGGGTGTAAATTTAGCACGAAGCCTAGAGTGGCACTTAGTGTTCAATAAATGTTATTTGTCATTATCATTGAGCAGGGGAGTGATATAATACAGTGGTAGAATTTAAAATAGATCTACCATGGGGGCAATAATTGGGAGGGACACAGAAGGTGCTTGTGAGGTGCTGGTCATGTTTTTGTTTCTTGTTATGGGTTTTGGTTACATAAGTGTGTTCAATTTATAAAATTCCATTAATGTTTATACTTATGATTTGCATACTTTTCTGTATATATGTTACACTTCAATAACATTCACTTTTTATAAGTGTTTGAGGGTGAATCTTCCCTATGGTGAGAAGGAAAAGGGAAATGACAACTCACCAAGAGAAACAGAGGGCTGATGGCTACCCAGCAGATCCTCCAAAACCAGCCAGGGCTGAAACCAAGCATTTCCTTCACATCACTGCAGAACTGAGTGATACCTAAAATCATTCACAAGATAAAGAGAGTGACTGAGAGATGACACGGATGGTCCTTCTATCCCCTGATTCTCAGGGAGAGCCAGGGTCACCAGGATCAGCACTGGGAATGAAAAGGAGGAAGGCAGCTGGAATTCCTATCTTGGACAAGGGTAGCACCTCTGGATTGTCCCCAGAGAAGGGACTCAGGGGCACCCATCCAGTCTGAAAGTGGGACTGGAAGACTTGCCATAAACCTGCATTTTTATAGCAAGCAAAACTCTTTCTATATAAAGTTGGAGGATTGGTGGACATTTGGGGAGGGACTTAATGCCCCCTCTTGGTACCCACACTGCCTAAGATCTCAGCATCTATGTGACTTTATCCTTATTATAGAAAAGAAAGTTGAATTTTGTCTAATAATGGTGAACCTGTCTAAAGTGACTAACTTTGACTATACACTGGAAATTTTCAAGGGAAATTTTTAACCACAACACTGCCCATTCATATGCCAGATCAGGATCAAGGTTCATCTATAAAAAGTAATGGCATGGGGAAGCGGATGTGGCTGAAGTGATTGAGCTCCTGCCTACTACATGGGAGGTCCTTGGTTCAGTTCCTGGTGCCTCCTAAAGAAGATGAACAAGACAGCGAGCTGACACACGACAGGCAGGTGTGGTGAGCTGACACAACAAGATGACGCAACAGGAGACACAAGGAGGAAAAACATGATGAGAGACACAACAAAGCAGGGAGCAGAGGTGGCTCAAGAGATTAGGCACCTTCCTCCCACATGGGAGGTCCCAGGTTTGGTTCCCCGTGCCTCCTAAAAAAAGAAGACCAGCACACAACAAACAGATACAGCAAATGCAAATAACAAGGGGGGTGGGGAGAAATAGATGAATAAAATAAATCTTAAAAAAAAAAAAAAAAAAAGTAATGGCATGGAAGTGGGAGCTGAGAACTCCAACTGAGGAAAAATTGAGAAGGCAGAGTGTGCTCTGTGGTTCCTTCTCCAAGAGCGACCAGCAGTGCCTCTGGCAGATCTATAGTGATTCACACACTTTGAACTTTAGCCTCCGAATTGTTGAGGAGATGGAAAGAATTTCTTCTTTTAAGAAAAATCTAGGCCCGTGTGCAACTCATAATGTGGGCCCCCTTCTTCATATTATATGTAAGGACTGCCATGCTAAAGTTGTTTTGTCATAGCAGCTAGGAAAATAAAGACATTTTAAAAATGAAATAACACATCTTATTTAGTTTAGTGTTGATTGCAAAAATGAAATGACATCTCTGAACCTGGATTTTTTTCACTTCAATGGTCTGTGCCCACCCCATACCAGCCCAGGAGTTCCAGGGACCCATGTCAACTGTCCTCTCTGCACACCTGGTTGTTTCACCCTTATCAAAATCCATCCCAGAATCAGGGCAGCGGGGAGGCGGTGAATTTGAAATTTTACCAGGGCAGAAAACGCAAACAGGCATAGTCTTGCCTCTTCCTTATAAGAAAAGCCTCTGAGCTCTGTTCTGGGGCCCTGGAGGGCACTTGACTGTGCAAAATTTAAATTTGGGGTCCCTCGATATAACTGTAGTATATTGTACACTCTGAAAATGCATTCACAGTGCACTAGTTCTTTGTTCTCTGTCTAATTCTTAGAACCAATCAGGATCTTAAGCACCCACCGTGGATGAGCTATCCGGAACTGCTTCAGCCTGTCTCCACTGGATAAACATTTTAATCCAGCAGGAAAAAAAAAAAAAAAGGTCCCTTCAAGAGTGTGGCCAATCCGTTTAACAGAGTGCAGAGGAAAAAATTATCTATTTCTGAAGAAGACAATCAGCTGAGATTATTTCACAGACCCATCAGGAGGTCACATTTTATAAACTGGCCTCGCCTGCTTTTAATGAAATCAGCCCTTTTCTACTCCTCCAGCTACGGGCTGGCTGAAGGCAGGCATCTTACCATAGAACCAAGACACAGCAATTGCTTCGATAAGCACGACGGTCAGGACCGCAGGCCCTGTGGCATACTCCTCCAGCAGCTTCACCACGTAGGCCCCTCCCTGGAAAGAAGGTGGGGAACCTGGGTAAGGACCCTCCCTACTATAGGATAATTCTGAAAAATCCCCACCTTGGACCTCATAGAAGTATCCCAGAGCCTGCCTCTGGGAGTGGCCTTTGCAGTGTGGGTCTGACGCCATCCCCTCTTCCTGCCCCAAGGAATGCTCTCTTCTTGTTTCCTCTCTCCACTAAGCTTTAAGAGACAAACTCCAAACAGCCACTATTTTCAACTTTCTTCTATTTACTGCACACCTATGATGTATTCTATTCTGTAGAATCCCCATCTCAAAAGACAAACTGGGAGGCTCCATGATACCAGATACGCAGAGCACATTGGTCATTGTTTTGCCTTCTGTCCCAACTCACAACTCCGTTGTGTCCTACTCCATCCTGCAGAAGCTCCAGCATTGTTGGTGTCATGACTTGAAGATGCCTATCTGTAAGTCTGCCCTGAGTTGGGGAGGACACAAAGCTGAAGATGCCCGTGGGTACTATCTGGGACAACATTAGAGTACTGGCATCAGCTACTTAAAAAAAAAAAAAAAAAGTCACCAGAGAGGGTCTGACTTCTTTACCATTGTAAGTTCTCTGCAAAGTGACCTCATTGCAAATGTGAGCTGCCAACCTCCAGATGTCCCATATACCAGGGCAATATTCTCATGAAAGCAGCCCCAAGGAGTGGAAGTAGCCTGGGAAAACGAATCCTAGCTTTTATCTAGATATTTTGCCAAGCCTGAAATCTAGTTGGATCTACTGTGAAATGCTGAGAGCCTCCAGATACCAAGCACAGATTCTACAAGCAGATGTTGCCAGAAATAACTTTTCTTCTTAACTCTGATGATAAACTTTAACGGCAGTGATGCCCCCTCTCCCCTTCCTTTGGCCCCAAAGCCAGGGCATTGTGTGGGGTGGAAGGAAAGGAACAGCTTCTCACAGGGTTATGCTGCAAACCTGAAGACCATGGTACTCACAAAAGTCAGGGTGGTCAGGGAGCCAAAGAAGCAGGTAATGACCACGCCGAGCACAAACCCCTCCCGGCGCTTGGCCCAGATATGTGGGAACTCGTCCAGTACAGCCGTGATCACCCCCTCCAAGCCTGCAAACTGAGAGGGACATGCAAACAGTCACAGTGCAAGCTTTGCAACGAGTCTGTTACCTTCCAGGACAGTGACCAGGAGGAAGAGAGGGCATCACCCCAGGGACTGTAGAATTGTGGAGTGACCAGTCAAACTGATCATGACCAGTTTTCCCAACTCACTGGCCCATAAAAACACCTGAAAGTATATTTCTCTATTTTACACTGTCATTTAGAACCCATCACCTAGGAAATCAAGAATGTACGGTGCATGGACAGAACTTGTATTTGTGAGGTGTCTAAAGGTCTTGGGAAGAGTTTGGTTGTCCTAGAAGGGCCAACTCAGAGCTGATACTTGCTCCATGATAAGTGCAAGCTGCCAGGCTGACGCTGGGCAGGACACTGGGCACAAGAGTGACCTCGCCCTGGCCTTTAGGTTCCACCATCTGGTTAAAGGACAGTGCATAATAACAGGTCACTTTTGTGGCACCATTGTCTGGTGCCAGGCTCTTTACCCACAATGTCTCAATAATGACCCTCTAATATATTAGAGAGCAGTAAGTGTCATTGTTGAGAAGTGAATGAGGGGTTGGTGGGGGAGCAGGGGCACCAGGAGGGAGTGGCCAACACTCCCCAGGATGGCCAGGATGGGAGGGAATGGGCATGGCATCCTCCTCATCTCTGTCTTTCCCGGGGCCCATTTCCCTCTCCACTCACCGTGCTGTCCAAGCCTAGTGTAATTAACATCAGGAAGAAGATGATGGCAAAGAATGTGGAGGCTGGCATGTTTGCGATGGCTTCTGCATATGTGATGAAGAGTAGGCTGGGGCCTGAGACAGAGGGAGAGTGGAGGGGGCAGTCACTGAGAGATGTCCTCCAAAGATGTCATGGAGGAAATCAGCCACACCAACAATTACAACTCTTATCCTGAGACCTCACATGTGAGCCAGGCTTTAACATGTACCAAATGTTTCCTCACACTACCATCCAAGCACCCTGGGGGGCTGGTAGGGAATGGTAGCCATCAGGAGAAGTGCATGCCCCAACAGCATGGATGGTAGAAACAAACCCAAGACTGGAAGGCTAGCAAAGCTGCTCCCAAGAAGAATAATTTCCACTATATAACAAATCAGTACTTTTTTGAGGAACCAGGATTTATATCTCTAAAGTTCCATAGCACTTAGCCCCTTCTGATAGCTTTAGCTCCAGAATAGTAGGAACTGTTACATTGGTTTCAGTAGTCATGCAGGCCTTGAAATAAAGATGTCCCACTATTCTAGTCTCTTTTGATTGTGTGAGGGACATGGCCTCAATCTCTCATGCGCTAGCTTGGAGTGCTCTCCTTTGGGGTGTGGGGGTGATCAGAGAACCCCATCAGATCAAAGACAACGTAGTATGTTAGCAAGAAAGCCTTGGAACTCCATGTCTCAGATGTCATGGCCTCTTTTTCAACATCTGTTGATTTTTTTCTTTTTCCATGAAAACATCATTAAACAGACTGGCAATGTCAGCTACATTGTTCTATAAGGGGAAGTTTGAGGTATTATTAATTATTTGCTTACTAGACTTGGTCATCTAGACCCAGGACCCAAACCCACTGGTTTTAAAACAATCATCCAAGTCACATTTCTGAGGTACCGGTACCAGGGGCCAAGACAGCTGCCCTGTCCTGCCACGGCCCAAATGCATAGACAAGGCTGAGATCTTCAGGGCAGTAAGTTTTTCTAAAACCTCTGAAAATTTGAAAAGGAATATTTAAAAATGACTTGCAAGTTAGATATTTGTAAAGGTCCAAAGAGCAGCAAAGAGTAACCCAGGCCAGACCAACTCAAAGCAATTCAGTAGGAGCAAGGACCCTAATCAGAACCCAAGGTCCCACCTGCATCTCTGGCCACCTCAGACACCTCTTCATTCCTCATCTCGGCCATATACCCGAGCACCGTGAAGATGACAAATCCCGAAACGAAGCTCGTCATGCAGTTCACCACACTGGTCACCAGGGCGTCTCTGGAATAGAAAACCCAAAGTGGCTGAGACATTTCCGAGGTCAGGAGTCTATGGGGTGTCTGTGTGCCTGCTCTGCCTTGGCCAGGTGAGCAGGCTGAACTCAGAGGGCTTTCAGGTCTGTCCTGTGTCCCTCCCCTTCTCCCAGAGCCTGGCCTCTTGGGCTGGTGAGATCAGCCTCGAAGCACTAGCTGCCAGTGGTTACCAACACACAGAGATACCCTGACACTTTTAAAAGACCTCATCACACAGCTTCAGGCTGGTGTCCCAATACAAGGCCACGTGGCTTCACGTGAGTTCCTTTTTTTTTCCCCCCTTAAATCCTGTAATTGCCTTATAAATAGCACAATTAGATTGCTGGACATTGTCATCTTTGTGGACCACGAAAACAAAGTTTAGTCTAAAGATGAGTGATGTTTAAATCATCATTGGTACAACACTCCCTGTTTTGTCAAAAATTCTGAAATGAGATTTTGCCACACAAATTATGACATTGTGTCAATCAGAACAGTTCAATCATTATACCTTTTGTGTATGCCTACATAAAAAGTATCACATTATCCTTTTTTTTTTTTTTAAAGGAAGAACCGGGAATTGAACCCAGGACCTCGTACATGGGAAACAGGCACTCAACCACCGAGCTACACGTGCTCTCCTAACATTGTACTTTTTGATTAAACACATTAACTAGTTAAGTCTGAACATTTAATATACGTTGCAATTTTTGTAAACCTGCTTTGGAATGTTAAAAATTGCTTTTGAAAAAAAATATACAGGGACTTTCACTGAATTGTATAGTTGAAAGTAATTAAAAAGGGAAATTTTATGTTGTATATGGATATATTACCAGAATAAAAAATTTTATATACACACAGGAGCTTTCACAAAATGCAAGTGGCCTGGACTTCCTTCAACCTCTGAGAGGCAGGTGAGGTTACAGCCAGGGTGGAGCTCTTGCCAAAGGACCTGAGGCGCCCTTGAGGGGGCAGTTTCATCACAACCTGAGCCCAGTCAGGTTTGAGGCCATCAGCTCCACCCTGTAGCCTTCCTTCAGACTAGCTGACTTCCGCTTGCCCCACTTTCAGGCTTTGCTTGGGGACCTCAGATACTCACTGGTAACAGTTGTTGTTGAATTTGTTGTAGCTAGCAAAAGCCAGTAGGACCCCAAAGCCAGGTCCAAGAGAGAAGAAGATCTGAGCCGCAGCATCTACCCACACCTGGAACACAGCAGAGGTAAGGGATGGGAGCAAGGGAACAAGGCCAGGCTAGGCTGGGCACCAGCAGGGTCAGCGCCTCTCATTGCTCCACGCGGCCACATGTGAAAAACCAGTTTTTCAAGGCTCATTCTAGGGACAGTCATATATCAAGTGCAACCAATCCTGTGGCCTCAACTGTATTTTTCATGCTTGTATTGCTGGTTTAAAACATTATTGCAGACATACTTGCATATGAAACCAAATTCACTTGTCCCCACTGTCCTATTCGGAGGAGGACTAGCATCAGTTAGTAAAACGACAGACGGGCCCCCACTTTTTTCTTCATTATCTTACCCCTGTCTCTAGGAGTTTCTGCCAGTTGGGTTTCAGGTAGAAGACAACCCCCTTCCAGGCTCCAGGGAGGGTGGCGCCCCGTACCAGCAGGACAGAGAGGATGATATAAGGGAACGTGGCTGTCACCCATACCACCTGTAAGGAAAGAGAGCAGAAATGCAGGTTCTCACTGTGCCATCCCAGGGAAAGGCCAAGAGGGCAGCGAGTGGGTGTCTGTGGCTTTTTTTTTTTCAGTTGTGGTAGCATCCATACAAAACAAAATTTCCCATTTTAACCACTTTCAAGCATGCCATGTATTTTATTTTTGAAAACCTCTAAGAAAGAAGTTTCTATTCTTTTTCTATAATTTTAGGAGGCAGGGTGGTGTGGCAGAAAAGATCACAGACTTTAGAATCAAATCAACATAGACTTCATTCACAGCTTGGCCATTACCAGCTACCTCTAAGCCCGTTCCATATTTGTAAAATGGGGGAAATATCTATCAGGAGACAATAAAGTTAGCCAGTGGATACAATGCAGTGAATTTGGTCTGCAATGGATTTTCAATAAATTACTGTCACTATGATTAATTGTGATACTACCAGTGGGTTAAAGGAATTTTGAAAGAAAAAAAAAATCATATAATGGTTCTTGGGATTGGCCCATTTCTATAATTTTCTAATAATTTGGGAAGAGAGATTGAGCATCATGGAGCATGTTTGGCATTGAAGGAAACAATGTTTGTCTCCTTGCCTATGGCCATCTAGGTTACTGGGTCCTGAGTTTGAGACCCTGTGGTACTCCTTGGCAGGCCTGGGCAGCAGCCAGAGTCCTCCTCACCTTGCCAGATGTTTTGACACCTTTCCAAATGCTGAAGTAGATAACAGTGAAGATCAGCATGATGCAGAGGGCAAGCTGCCAGCTGATGCCTCCCAGGTCCTGGAGCCCTTTAGACCGGTGGATCTGCAGGACGTGGCGCCTGGGGTGAAAGAGAGTACATGAGAGGGTCTGAACAGTGACTTGAACATAGAATCTGTGACAACTCTAAGAGAGTGCCAAGAGGAAAACACGGACACTGCTCCACAAGGACCAGATGGTTGGTGAGCTGCAGGAAGAGCTAGGATTGGCCCTGCCCATCCTGTGGGGGCACAGTCAGCTGACTGGCCCTGGGAAGAATGCTAAGCCCAACAGCAGACTTCCCAGGCACTCCTTTCCTGGGTGGGGCCCTGTGACAGTTTGAGATTATTTTTGTGAATCCCAAAAAGAGAAAGGTTATGTTTGTAAACTAATCTATTCTTCTGGGTGTAATACCCTTTGATTATATTGGATTCAGTTGAGGGATCCTTGATTAAATTACCTGTTAAGATTAGGGCTTTGATTTGACCAGACAGTAAGGTGTAACTCAGGTTGAGTTCCTGCCCCCTTGGGGGGCTGATATAAACAGACACTCACTCAAGAAGACATGGGAATAGAGAGAACCCTGTCATTTTTGATCCTGGGGCTCCGGGAAGAGATGAGCCATTTACCTAATGGTTTGCAGCTGACCTTGGGAAGGGAACAGAACAGCTGAGAAGGCACGGAAAGAAACGAGCCCTATGCCAGGCTGCAGCTGAGAGAGAGGGGAAGGCTGAACCCTCGGCAGAGATCAGCGACCATCTTGTTTCAACACGTGGCAAATGACTTTGGTGAGAAAGCAGCCTTGAGTTGGACTCTTTAGGGCCTTGTAACTGTAAGCTTTTACCCCAAGTAAATACCCTGTATAAAAGTCAACAGATTTCTGGTACTTTGCATCGGCACCCGTTTGGCAGACTGATACAGGTCCCAACCCTGTCAACAACATGTCTTGCATATTGGTATATGAAGATTTATATGTGTGGGACTGGACCCCCATCCCATTCCAAAATAGCTCTCCCGGCTGCCACACTGCTTGAAATTCCAGCATCAAATATTCCCTTCTTCCAAAAGGTGCGCAACTACTTATGAAGTCAGCATATTAAAACATAAGCTATTTGAAATGGTTTGTCAGGTGCTTTGCTGCCATAACAATGGGGTGACAGGAGGGCCCAGGAAAAGGGGTGGTTTTGATGCAGGGGAGTAATTTTGGAACGTGAAGGGACACATCAGGCTGGGTACACTGTGTGTGCAACAGAAAGAAGGGGAGAGGCACAGAAGGATCAAGTTAAGGAATCCAAGGCAAAGCCTCTCAACGCCAACTCCTGCCTGGGGCCAGCCCTGCCACCCCCTCCCTCACATCTACTCCCCAGTCCTGCTAGCTGCACCTCTCAGAAAATCAGTGCGAGAGGGGTGAAGAGCCCCTGTCTGCTGCCTTCTTCCTGGAAGCCAAACGTCAGGGGCGTGGCCTGCCCCTGACACGTCAGCCCCTCACTTACGTGCACTTACGTGTAAAACTCTTCAGCAGGGGATGTGGAGTGGAGAGTCCAGGTGATGTTGTCCTCAGAGAAGTAGTTGGTGCAGTTGCCTGTGTTCCAGGAGTTCTTGCAGCTGGTCCAGGGCAGATGGTCCGTGAAGGAGGAGATGAGGTAGTAGAGGGCCCAGGCTATGATGGTGTTGTAGTAGGAGGCGATGTAAAAGGCGATGATGCAGATGGCATACCCAATCCCTGGGCAGCGGGAGAGGGGGAGGGGACAAGTTTAAAGGGCAACAGTCAAAGACCAAAACAGAGCATTGGAGAGCACCATGGCCAAAGTGAGGGTGAAAGTGGGCTCGGACTCATTTCATTTTCCAAGGACGCTGGGAGATGGCAGGAAAAGGGGCAATCCAGTAAATTACTCACATGTCTCTGCAAGGTTACATGTTTTAGAAAATACGTGTGTGTTAACACGTTTAATTTTTTATTTTACATTTGGATTTTATGTAAATAATAAATTTGTTATTTTAAACTAATTAGTTTGCTTTAATTGTACTTTATTTTGTTTCCCTTAAACAATTTTACATCACCTTAGCAGCCAAAAACTTACTCAAGTTATTTTCCAAGGATGCCTAAGACCTTATTGATTTCAGAAGAAAGATCCCCAGCTCCCACCCATTGATGGAAATCACCACTTCCCTGGGAGGCCCCTCTCCCCCACCCACCCAAGCTCTTCAGTTACCTTTGAAAATTGGGCAGATTTTCCTCCATATTGAGATGCATCCATTTCTATGGTACTGGCCCAGTGCGAGCTCCATGTAGAAGAGGGGGATCCCCCCAAAAATGGCCATGATGGTGTAGGGGAGCAGGAACGCCCCTGAGGCAGAGGAAAGAAAATTTCACTCCAAGATCACGTGTGTCCCAGTGCAACCCACCTGATCTGGACACAAGTGGTAATGCAGAGAACCACAGAGCCCTCTGAAGGTGTGAATGCCTCAAAGTCACCCAGTGCTGAGTGACTTCATCGCACTCCCTGGTCTTAGTGCTTCACCAGAAGGAGGAGTAATGGAGCACCACAGCTAGAACAAGACTTTGGAGGAGGCAGACAGTGAAGCAGAAAGAAAGCTGGGTTTGGGAGTCGAGACCAGCCACCAGCACCAGCTCCATGTCTAACTGCCTGCAGGACCCTGGGCCACTTCCCCTCTCTGAGCACCAATTTCCTCCCTTATAAAATGACAGGGTTGAGGAGAACTGAGGTTCCCAAACCTAGACACACACCAGAATCACTGGTAAGCTTAAAACACACTCACATGGACTCCTGCCCCCCCACCCCAAACCTCCCAAAACAGAATCTCCAGGTATGGATGGTGTAACACAAAGTTTGTTTTTTTTCCTCAAGCTTCCCAGGTGATTCTGATGCAATCAATAAGTGGAGTAGTGTTTGGGACAGATGGAACAGATCACCTGGAAGGGACCTGCCAGCTGCAACAGCCATGAGTCTCTGAATTAGGGTCTTTGTGCATCCGTATTATCCATAGCCCAGACACTTGATTGTTGATATTTGGCTATATCTCCATAACTCCAGCAATCCAGAATTATCCCTCAAGAGTCACCTTTGCAGATGTGGCTGAAAAGGGGAGCCTTTCACAAAATGAGACAGTGCAGAGCTGCTGCTGCACTGCCATGCTGGTGCCTCCTGGATCTCCTGCGGCTGCATTACTGAGACTGGGGAGAGCTCACTTGCAGTCTGTTTTAACCCAAAGGGTGGCCAGCTATGATTTTCCCTGATCACTTTCCCTGCCATAAGTGCTTTGAACCCCGAAACCTGAACTCGGGGCAAATCAGAAAGGCCCCACCTAATATAAAATCACACTGCGTAAATCTGACATGAGAATCAGAACCACGTGTTTTGTGGTAGACTTCATCTAAAGGGTTTGCGTGACCAGCTTTACAGAAGGTTGCTGTCATCAGCAACCCAGCCCCTTATATAATGCTCAGGATAAACTCCCAGGCTGGAGATAAGGTGATTATCTATACCACCTTATCAGGTAGGGAAGGAGCTCTGGGCTTCCCAGACCCATGTGGAATTGTCTTTGCAGCTGCATGGACAGAGGTCCTTAAAAGATGCAGCAAATCCAGGCAACTCTCTGTCAGGACATGGAAGAAGTGAGGATGACACAAATGGATTATCCCCCAACCTCCTCTTAGCTGCCCTGCAAATCTATAGCCAGATCTCCTGTCAAAATAGACTGATTTGATTCCCAACCCTTGTCCTTTTCCTATTCTGATAACAAGTCCAATGTCAACACAGAGGCCCGTCTCACTTCTCTCCCGCTCTCACTTCTCTCCCGTGCTCTACTTTCCCCAAGGGCTCACATATTCATGCCTACAGTCAGCTACTATATTTGATAATCTCTAGCTAATTGCTCTTGACACTTTGAGGGGTACAAGGTCTCTGGCCTCAAAAACTCTATCAATTTTCTATGAGATAAAAGGTATAGCCATGCATGGTTTGGGGTTGGCATTAATTTTATGCTGTGGCTGGGTTCAGTTCTGGATCACACCCAGGCTGGTAACTTAAGACTGTGGCCCTAAACTGATGCCCTTCTCTGATCTCACACAGATCCAAAGCCCAGCTGGGTCTGGGACTCTGGAGCCACCTCCCAATTTTCCCTTGTCCAGATCTAATCCCTCTAGACTCTTCTGAGCAGAACCTGCCAGGAGTGAAGATGCTGAGCACAGTGCTGACAGCCACTCCCTCACTTCTGGATCAGTAGAGGGCAGAGCTTGGATAATGCACAGATGAGAAGAGGGGCCCTTCAACTAATGCTGCGCTAATGACCATGGAGATCAGGTTTGGGAGAGCTTTTGTCCAACTTTATAAACCAAAGAGCCTCAGACATGCTGACCTAAGCTTTCTGACTTACTGAGGATTTGTTTTTTAGATTAAACTGAGAGTCTAAGTAACCATGTCCCCAAACTCCTATCAGTTAAACAATACAGAAAAGACAGGGCTTCTCTGGCCTCCCAAGGGGCTTCAGTTTGTGGCCCAGGATACTGACCTCCTCCATTCTGGTAACATATGTAGGGAAAGCGCCAGACGTTGCCCAGGTCCACAGCATAGCCAATGACCGACAGGAGGAAATCCGCCTTCTTGCCCCAGGTCTCCCGCTCCCCGTGATGAGCCTCGGCCACTAGGGTGGTGGTGGCTGCTGGGATAGGGTGCCGGGTGTCGTCTCCTGCACCAGGGCTCGGAACTGCTGAATACCCATTGGAGATTTGGCCAGAATCCACTTTATCCCCTGGGGCAGAGACACCCTTCTGTAGAACTCCATTTCCCTGGCAATCTTCCCCATCGTTATACGATGACAGCTCCTTCTGAGAATTTAAGGGTGTGGTCTCCATCCTGCTGGGTAGCGGAGGAGACCGATGTCCATCTGCCAAGGACCTGAATTGAGTTCTTGGTCCTCGTGTCTGTGGATCTCCTCAGAGCTTTATATGAATGGGGTTGAGAGCTCTGTTGGAAAGGAGAATAAAATTAGACATTTTACTCGTTTTGGGAGTTGATTCATCATACACCTTAAACTGGATTTAGTTAATAAGATTACAAATGCATCTGTTAACTGTGAAGACATCTTATTTGCTATATGAGAGTCGGTAAAATCAACTAAATGTTTCAATCTATACAGAGTATCAAATCACAATCAAGTGCTTGGAAAAGTAAAAGCAAACCAAACAAAAATACACCAAATGTAAGATTCTTCTGTTGGTAGTAATATTTTGAGGATGCTCTTTAATCATCAGTTAAAAATGTTTCACAACAATGCAAGGTATTGTTCATAGGGTAAGGTATGATGTCCCTGTACGATGTTATATATGTTTGTTTTCTAAGTTCACAACTATTATTATACACTTATTATTTATGTATGTTTATGTATGAGTGATATACTTCAATAAATTTTAAAAAATGGGAAAACAAACAAACAAAAATAGCAAATCACCAAGGTTTCACACAGGCTCTATTTACTTCACTGTGAGGGACCAAAATCTTTACCCTTTAGTTTACCGGTAGCAGAAGAATGTAAGAAGAGGACTCATTTAGACAAAGCTCCACAGAGCACTTTCTTTGTCCTGGATGCTGTGCTGAGAAAACAGTAACAAAGAAAGAGTTTCTGCCTGTAAGTAAAGACAGTCCTCTTCAAGATTTAAGCTGAACATCCAAAAGTTATATTTTATATGATTAAGAAAGTAAAAGGGCAAAGGGGAAAGGTGAAAAGGCAACTCTTTGTGAGTCAGCCCTAGCTCCTTAGCTGAGGACTTTTTCACTCTTTCTTTAGCCCAAGTTTTGGAGAAGTTCAGGTGGATTCCAGCTGCCTCCGGCTCTGTCCAGCCCCCCTGTGCTTGCCTTACTGCTCATTATGCCCCTGGGCCCTGAAAGCACTGCCTCACCATTCATTCTTCTGGACACTCCCCAGCAACTCCTGAGGCTAATCCACTTGTGATCCTGCAACTGCGGGGCTGGCAGAGGCACCTTGTCCGTGCTGGAAGAGTCGAGGTCACCGGTCCCAGCAAGGCTGGTGTCTCTGTCCCCACGCACCTTCGTGGGGAGGGCTGGGCGCGGGCAGCAGGCCTTCATGTCACTGCCGTGGTCTGGGGTGGAGTCTGGGGTGTCAAATATGGGGTAGAAATTGGAGCCCTTTTGGACTTTACACCTACGATTTGTTATAAAGTAGGAAGCAGCCAAGACTTTCCAGCTAATTTCGTTTCTTTTGGGCCTGAACTTTCCAAACTCTAGAAACACTTTGTGATTTGAAACGTGTTTCTGCTTAGCCGAGACCACATTATATCTTTTTCTGGGAAAAAAAGCAGAGCTAGGCTGCTACCACTGTCCATAACTGCGAAGCTCTGCTACCTGCAAGCCATACAGTGGGAGGCCAGCTAGGAAGTGGTAGGTAATAAAAGCAGCAAGTGTACGGCTCTCACCTATGTGGGAGCTTTTGGTGACTCTAACTTAACTAGCCACACGTGGAAATGTGCAGACAAAAACTCAGTGAGCGAAGAATTAGAATTCAAAGTGGCATACGACTATGTTTATAAATATTAGCCGGGATTAGACATGAACACCAGGGGATGTAAGTAGAGTGTTGCGTTGATTGGGTTCTTTTTTCTGTAAATTGGAAAATAAAAATTTAAAGGGGATTGATTGTTGCCAAAAATGCCTTCAGTAAGATAAACCAGCTCTATGTAGCTAGGGAGGGGTGTGTGTGTGTGTGTGTGTGTGTGTGTGTGTGTGTCAGGGGGGTAGAGGAGGGAGCGAGGGAAGTATCCTGGGTTCTGTGCTCTCCTGCTGTTTGGTCCCCTACCCCCCACCCTACCCTGGGCTCAAGGATGCAAACACCACTCACAGGAAAATACACATTTCTGACAAAGAGTGCCCAAATAAAACCTCATTCTGTTCATCTTTCCTGCTGCTGTCCCGTCTTCCTGCTTCTCCCCTTCCCTGGGACGCGACTTGATAGACTTTTTAAATAACTGCACATCCTCTCATCTACCACTGATTCATTTATTCAGGCCCAGGGACTTTGTAAAGTTCATATTCTTGCCTAGAGAGATATGAGATGCCAATCTGTTTAAATCCACAGCTAAACCAAACCTGAATTTGGTGGGCGTGGGCTGTGCTGTTTGAAGACGACCCCTGCACATCCCTTTGTGTGACACCAGTGACACGTTTTCCACATTCAACACTGAATAATCTGAAGGCCAAATGGCAGGGAGAAAGGGCTTTACTGCGGGGGCCCAGGAGGGCCCAGCTGAGAGCCTGCCTGTGACCTGGACCTTCTCTTCTCTGACCTTTCTTCTTCCACCTTCAAAATTTTACTCAAAAATTTTTGGGGAACATCTTCTGACCTTCAATACCACAATTCCCTCTCATTTAAATTGAAGCTCCAAGAACAACTGTATCTCCCACCTCCAGCCCATCCGCTCAGTCAGTACGTGCAGAGAAGAGAAACGCAGGGCATCTCAGAAGCAATACTTAGTCAGGGACAAACATTTAGCCACAGTAGTGACGCCTCACCCTCCCACGAGGGATTTGCTGTTGATTTCATTGACTTTCTCCCTTAGCGCACATGTGTGGACTGGTGAGTTTGTGGGGGGCAATGTGTGGTCTTCGGGGTCCCTGGCATCCAATCCTGACAGCTTGGCAACTGTGAGGAGCAGCTCCTGGAAGAATAATACACTTCTCTATTTTTGTCCTGAGCCATGACAAAGATCTTGTTTCCTGAAATATCCCCCTAGGACTTAAAAAATTGTCAATAGGATACAATGGCCTGAGTTGGAAGAAAACCTGTTAAGGGAATTGTTGGTAAAGCTATGGCTTCCGATCGTCTCTCTGGGTCCCACCTCTGCTTTCTGGGGTTCTCCTGTTGTACCCCACCCCTGATTATAGAACCTGGGGTACAGATAAGTTATCGTCACTCAAAGCCACCAAATAGGCAGGAGACACACATGACCTTTCCTTCACCTCACCCCTCTGCCTCTCTCCCGTTAGAGGGAAACGCCTCCCAGTTACCAGTCGGGGTGGGCAGGAGCAGATGGCGCATGCCTGGGCCTCTTTCTGCCTGCAGGATCCGCTTAATGGATCCCAGATCCATCCCCACTTTTCTTGATTCTACAGAGCACTGAGCGGCTTTCTCTCCTGAGACCAGCAGATAACAATGTTTGAGAGCGGCTGGCCTAGGAATACAGAAGGAAGAGTTATTAAAAAGTTTAACTTCTGAGAATGCTCTCTTGAAAGCCTTCTTCTTTAAAAGATATTTTTATCCTGTTGGATAGAAAGATTGCAGATGAGGTCAATATTACATTTGAGTTCCTCCACACCCAGGAAAAGGCCTGGAAGCCTTCCTGTGCATCTCGAACGTGTGCCGTGGTCCCAGGTAGAGCAGGTAACAGGCTGAGGTGTGCCAGGCAATCCTGCTCTGCTGAGGGATAACAACCTGCCATGCATGAGCCTCGTCCCCGTCTCCTCCCGCGATGGGCCACACGGCGGTGCCATCCACGGGCGTCAGGTTGGGTTGGCTCTCCGTTCCCGCTCCTGCTTCCTCTCGGCTCTGTGAAGGGACACACTCCCTCCATTCCCCCTGGCAAAGAGTTGTTTCTATTTAAACTTCTCCTGATCGAATTTCCATTCCTTTTCCCACAAACCCTGTCTCTGTAGCCAGGGGAACCAGTATCTGATCAAGCATGTAATTGGAATGATTAGTCATAAAATCACGCAGCCCTTTGGAAATGCCCGTGACTCTGCTTGTCTGTTTTTCTCCCGTTGGCGCATTTGTACTTTGACTTCACCTGTCAAGACCAAAGTGAGTTCCTTTCTCAGGATATTCAATTTCCATTTTCAAAATCAAAACAAAAAACCCAGCATGAATCATGGGGCTCACACCGAGATAAGATTAATTATAGGCCATATAGCTAAGTGGCAAATTGCATCCTCTACTCAGAGGGAGTCTAAAGTTCTCCAGGCACCTACCACGGATAACACGGACTGCAGAGCTGTGGGGCCACCAACACAGTAAACACTGAACCTGGCGCCTCCACCGTGGATAGACACTAACTCAGCAAAAATCTGTTGTGTGCCCTCCACACACTAGGCACTTTGGAATCAAGAGAGACACAGTCCTGCCTTCACAAGGCTCCCGGGACAAGCCCCAAATCTGCCAAGACTTAGAGAGACTGCTATGAACAACAACATGTCAAAGCCCAGGGAGACTGGTGCTTCTTTCAAGCACTGCTGAGCTTCCTATTGTAAAGTGAGATTGCTGCCGACAGGCTCAGCATGCTTAGACACCTGGCATTTCTAGCTCTCAAGGTGCCCTCAGGGTTTAAAGGTCTTCCTTCCATCACAGGCCCCCTGGGTGGTAGCAGGTTATTGTCCACAGACTCTCACTGCAGGGGACATGGGGGGACACGCTTGTGGTTCATGTTTGTGTCTGTTGAAGGGGCTGTTTGAATTCTAGGTGGTATGCAGTGTCATAGGTCCTACGCCACAGGAATGCTTGCTTTGTCTTTCAATCGAAATAAAGAGATTTCATGATATAAATGAAAGGGGTAGAGAAAAGCAAAGCTGCTTGTTTTTGGAGCAGAGGGGTAGAAATGGACACCACTAGCAGAGCCATCTGCCTATCCAAAGGATTCTTTGTGTGAGAGAATCAGACCATTTAATTTTTTGGAGAGGAATTAAGTAGGATAAAATACTTAGGGCCATTTGGCCCAGTTACCACGAGACAAGAAAGGGGTCTCTGCCCAGAACTTTTCCTGCCTGGGAGAAGAAGACAGCCCTGAGCTTCTCTCCACACAGAGTGTAAAATCTAGAGGATGAGCCATTTGTGGTAGGATCAAGAGCACCCCAGAGGCTGGCCAAAAGTATAATGGATTATTTATTTTGCCTTTAATGAAAAGAATTGGGTTTGGTGTAGACAGGCATGATCTGCCCTCCTCCAGTGAACATGGCTTCCAGCAGAACAGTCAAGCCTAGACTAGCCACTTTCCTGAGTCATTTGACATGTTCCTGCACATCCACAATCCACAGCTGTCCTTTCTGTCTCAGAGACCTGAATTAGAATCCCAGATCCACCACTCATGGGCTGTGTGACTGGGGAAGTCACTCAACCTCTCTGAGCTTTGATTTCCTCACGTGCAAAAGCAGACCACTAAAATTCCTACTTCATAAAGGCTGTTGTGGGAATTACAGTCTGACAAATGCTTAACTTGGCGACCAGCACATGTGATGAATCACTAATTGACAGTGAGTTGATGGCTACTACCATCACCACACATATGCACCCCATTCTGCTTTTCTGTTTCACACCCATCAGGGAAACTGAGGCCCACAGGGCTAAGCACTTGTGGCCCCCAAGTGCTTAGTGAGCAGCTCGAGTTCCTGGGACTTCACAGCTCCTGCTTGCTCCTCTCAATCAGTCAGTCAAGTGGGAAACTTGTAAACAGCAGATTCCTGGACTCCACTCCCATAGATTCTAATTCAAGAGATCAGAGCTGGCATCCAGGAATCTGCATTTTCAGCAAACACCCAGGGGATGCAGGAGCAGGTGGGCCACAAAGAGCACTCGGCTCTCTCCTGCCAGTTCACTCAATCGCCCCCTCCAAGTTGCACTTGGGCATTTTGCTGGTGACCAGGATGAACCATGTATCTCTTGTGCATCTACCTTGCATGTCACATGTTGCCTTACCCTGGGCACTTGTTGGGAACACACGTGCTCTGGGCTGGGCTGACGGACCACACCTCCTCCCCTGGCCTTTGGAGCTCTCCATGAGCAGGTGCAGTGTATCCGCTCCTCCAGGGATGGGCCGCGGGTCTCCCTGGGCCCCGAGCATGTCCTGTGCAGCTGCATCTCCAGGCCTGATTTAAGTTCTACCTCCAATGCGAAGCTTCCTCTCACCACCCCCGCCTAGGATAATCTCTCTCTACTCTGTGTAATTAGTCAGTATCATTTGTTATCTTTTTATGTATATTTGTTTTGTGTTCTTCAACTAGCCTGCAAGCAGGGGCCACAGCTTATCCAGCTCTGTGTTCAAACACGTGCGGCCAGGTGTGTATGCACAGCTCCCATCCCAGAGATGAGGGCCTGTTTCCGGTTTCCGGGTGAGGGGCCCTGCCGTGTTGGCAGGTTTGAGCCGCAGGTGGGGCACTGCTCTTTCTTCACCAGGGTTAAGTCTAATGGGATCCGGGTCCCATTTCAGGGGCCTGCCCTGCCTCTGTCCTCATTCATCTCAGGGTCCTCTGTGCACCTTGGGGGAGGACCGTCACAATTATAATTTTAATGGACTATAGACTGGAAAAGACTGGCACGTCTAGGACTAAAGAAGAGCTCAGGTTGTGCTGAAACAAGTGCAGGCAGGCACAACCATCAATGGCTCGAGTTCCAGAGGTTCATTGTGAATTGGGTGTTTGGAATTTGGAATATATTTTTTACTTACAGAAATAAATGCTATAAATGGTGGTTAGCCTCCTAACCGAGTTTGCGAAATCCTTGTTAAACCATAAAATACTAAAACATCTAAAGAGAAAACTGTAGAAAACAGCATTGTTAAATACTACAAAATGGTGGGAGTGAGAAGGACAA
>JAQZBX010019080.1:0-34067 GCA_029593785.1 Cabassous unicinctus
TCAATAAATGAGGGAATCTGAATTCCCAGCCTGGAGAACTCTGCCACATTCTCCAAGGGAGCAGCAGCAGTCCCCTGAGTGCAGAGGCAGTGTCTGGCAAAAGAGGATGGCCTACTGATGGGTTCCGGTTATTGAGGACTAGCCTTATGAGTCTTTGCTCATGTAATTGAAACTTAACCTACTGTTATGGGGTGCCTAAAGGTTGCCATCTGAGAGCCTCCTTGTTGCTCAAAAGTGGCCTTTCTCTAAGCCAAACAGCATTTGAATGCATTACCTTCCCCCCAACGTGGGACATGACTCCTGGGGATGAGCCTCCCTAGCAACGAGGGATTAATACCAGGTGCCAACTGACAACATGATTGGAAAAAAAAACTTGAATAAAAGGGGGAAAGAGTAAAGAGAAATGAGTTTATGTGGCTAAGAGACTTCAAAGAGACTCAGGAGGTCATCCCAGAGGTAATGCTTACGCATACCTCAGTAGGATCTCATAGAACACCAAAGTGGATATCACCCCACACAGAGGGGCTCCTGAGGGGTCTGGAGACACCCAGGTCCTATATAAGTGGGGATAGCCCCAGAGATTGATGCCTTATTAGTGGGCTCCTCTTTGAAATCTTTGCTCCTGAGAGTGACAGAGTTGGACTCAAATAAGTCCTCCGTGCACATGGCCCGTCAGTCCCTTCTATTCAAACCTATATGTGATGCTGGAGTTTTTAGGTGTACTTCCAGAGACTGGAGACTCTGGCCTACCTATGTGCCAGCTGTGCCTGCAATCTCGGTGCAGCTGCAACCCCTACCCTACAGCTCAATGGACTCATCCAAGTCACCTGGCGAGGAGATGACTATATGCAACGGTCATCCCAGGGAATGGAGAGGGCCTGCAGCTGCAGGCAGGATAATCCCATCCACCATATCCATGGAATATAAACCTTCTCTCACTTGGAGGTGGAGTGGACATCACCATCCCAAAACCCCCAGGATTGGGGGAAGAGCTATGGACTAGAATGTACTTGGTGGTGTTCTGTCATATATTGTGATTTAAGCAATGGATGAAATTGTAACAGTGAGGTGGAGACGGTGGCCACTGGACATTTTTGGGGCAGGGAGCGGAGAGACAGTTGAAATACAGGGGCTTTTTTGGGACTTGGGGGTTGTCATGAGTGGCATCGTGGCGACAGATGTAGGCCATTTTACATCAGCATATACCACACAGAGCTGTGTGGGAGAGAGGGTGGTCTATCATGTGAAATGTGGTCTATGCTTGGTGGCAAAGCCCCAGGATGTGTATATTCATTGCGGGTGATGTGCCACACTGATGAAAGATGTTGGTGTGGGATGTTGTGGGAGGTGTGGGAGGTGGGGAACATGGGAATCCTTGTAATTTCTGAGTAATAATTAGGTAATCTAAGCACCTTTAAAAAATATATATATATATATATAATAATATTTATGTAGAAAAATGCACATATATGCATATGTATTTATATATCATTTTACGAATATTGGTATGTACTGTGAAAAATCTTGATTTTTATGAACAATTAAAAAACAGCAAAATACAACTGAACCCAACACCCCAAAACAGCAGGAAACAGCTCAATGAGTCATCAAGCCAATATCTGCTCTTCCTTCTTCCTTCTTAACTATTTCAGAAGAAATTGGCGATGTTAGCCTCATTTGGTAAAATTGCCCATCCACGACCCCAGCCAGCAACCCAGCTGGTGCCAACAAGTTTCCCATGCCCCAATAACAGATAGTCAAAACACCCACCCTCTGTCCCTGAAAGACAGAAACTGCATCCCAAAATATGCAACTATTCTCCCCAAGACCCATTCCCAACAGAGTAAGAGTCAGTACTTTAGCTTTGTCCTCACTAATACCCTGTCCTTATGCTTTTTGAGGGCCAGCCTAAGTCAGTCAGACAGTCTGAAATTTCTCTTCAGACCCTCACTATGAGGGTGGGTTGAAGTCACACTTCAGACTCCCATCATGCCGATGATCTAATAAGTTACTCTACCTAAACTTTGATATGATTCCAAGCCTAATTGAACTAAATTCTAATACCCAGGAGGACCTCCTGGGCAGCCCCCTTGCCCTCCCCACACCACCCAACCCCTAGCCACTGAAAAAGGATGTCCAGGGCTCAGCATGTCTCCCAAAACTGGCAAATCCAATTCCCCCACTAGAAGACAAAGCACAGCCCCAAGAACAACTGGGCCCAACCCACCCTGTGGTTCTCCAGAGGGTTCACCTTTTGGGTCCATATAAAAGCAGCTGGTAAAGGGTGCCTGGCTAACCAGCAGGATAGACCATGAGTGGGATGGTGTTCCTTACTGCCATGAAGGGTGAGGTGGACTTGCCAATTCTTGGGGGAGCACAGGGAGACAGTGGATCACAGACTCATTCCCTTGGGCCAGTCTCTCTGGCCAGCTTAGAACAGTTTCATGTTCCTGGATGGAGTTGGGGGTCACTCAGAAGACAGGTGGAGTCTTCTGGAAATAAAGCTTACCATTCATTCTAGAATCTTGTCACCATGATGGTGACATTGCAAAAGGGAAACCAATTAGAATTCAGGGGTGAGCTTCCAAATACCCCTGGCATGTGATGGGGAGAAGGGGACAGGGCAGGGACATGGTCATCCTCTTCAGAAATCCTACCTTCACCTTGAATGGCCAGAAATTTTAAAGGAAATTACAAAGCCACCAGCAGCAGTAGTCAGCCATCAAGCTCAGGAAGGAGCTAGTATCTCCTCAAATCTGGCACAACACCCTTGCCACCTTTGGGAAAAAACCTTTGCCTTCTAGAGCACAAATTGAGCTCCTGTTGCTGTTTTTGAATCAGAAGCAAAAAAAGCATCCCATGCTGACAGCACCCAAAAAAAAATCACTTTATCATTCACTCTGCAAACTACCTGTGAACTTACCTTCACGGTTAGAGGCAGGCAACAAAGGATTTGAAGACAAGACAAGGGTTGTAGTGTAGTCATGAAATTGATCCAATGAAGTCCTCTCCTAGACCCTGATCAAGATGCACATTGGCCATAAGAGGTACTATGGTACCTCTTGGTACCAGACAAAAAAATTAGAGGGAACATTTTTTCTTGATTATCTGTGTGTGCAATTTCATAGAAGTTTGATGTGTGTGTTTTGTTTGTTTGTTTGTTTTTACCATGCATTGTCAATAAATGTGCAAAAAGTAAAGTAAAAAAAAATTAGTTTAAAAAATACCCACAAGTAAGGAAAGGGCCAAGATGGCAGCAGAGTAAGGGGCTCCTGCAGACAGCTCATGCTACAGGGCAGTGAGTAATCACACAGAACTACCCAAAGCACCTGTTTGCAGGTCCCAGGAGATCAGGAGTGTATCCTGTAAATTCCTTGAAAGTATGGAAGGAAGAGACTGCCCATCTTCAGAGAAGATTCATAAATAGAGCCCTCCACACCACAGAGGTTGGTGCCCTTGGTGTAAGCCACATCGGGAGCTATTCCATGGCTGGAGTTGGAAGCTCCATTTCCCCCCCAAAATGGGGAAGGAAGATACAGTGTCACACCAATTTAAGCTACTGATCAGTAAATTTGGTAAGCTAAAGTATAATCCTATGAACAGCTAAACTTTGAGCCTGTCCAGGTCAGAAAGATGCTGGTAACTGCCATTTTGACTCCACCTCTCACATGAGGGGAAGCAGCACTGATTGAAATTCACAGTGTTGATAGGGACTGGCTTCTTTCCACCCAGATCTCATTGCAGCTCTAACCTAAATCCCTGCCCCATCTCCAGCAAGGAAGGAGCTGAAGGGACCTGCACCACCTCTCTGGGAAACTGCAAGCCACACTGCATAGGCCAGTGCCCATCCTCCTCTAGCAGTGCAAGCTGCCTCAGGAGCTATTTTGTGGCTGGTTTTAGAAGTTCAATTTCCCATAAATGGTGGAGGAAGAGACAGTTATCTGCCAACCTCAGCTACTGATTAGTGGACTCGGCTGGCCAAAATATAATCCTAGAAACAGCTAGGGTTTGAGCCTGTCCAAGTTGGAAAGAGTCCAGTACCTGCCATTTGACTCACTCCTGGCATGAGGGGAAGCATGGTTTACTGAAAATCCAGTGAAGTTAGGTTGTGGCTTCTTTCCACCAATATTGGACTGCAGGCCTAGCCTAAATTCCAACTCCACTGCCAGCAGAGAGGAAACTGGTGGGACCTGTGCCAGGCTCTCCAGGCTACTGCAAGTTCTCTCTGCCAGCACAGACTGAATAGTTGGACACCTGGGGCTGCATCCCTGCACTCCAATATGATAGGAGAGGAGCTGGGTATCCTTGGTATCTCTGGGCAATGACAGTTTTTTCAGTCCACATGAACTGGTTTGCTGAGTGCCTTCAAGTCTATCTCCACCTCTGTCTCCTCATGGATAAGAGGGGGCTGGTGTTATTATTTTAGGTGCAATTGGGTTGCACAAAACCCATCAGTGGGCACCTGTGTCTCCACCCCATCCCCAATAGGACAAGAGGCAGACTGTGTTTGCCCAATCTTTCTGGGTAGCTGCAGGTGCTTTTGGCCCACACAGCCTAGACTGGTGTGTACTTGTGGATCCACCCTCACCCCACAATAGGAAAGGAAGAGGCTGGTATCTCCACAGCCTTTCTGGACAACAGAAGACATTTTCAGCCTGCATGGACTGGACTGCTGGATGGGTATGGATCCACCCTCACCCCCAGTAAGATAGGAGGGTTCTAATGTCTCCATAGCCTCTCCAGACAATGGTGGATACTTTTGGCCTATGGGGAATGAACACTTTGGGGACTGTGGATCCAACCCCATGCCCTAATAGGATAGGAGGGAGCTGATGTTTCCTCAGCCTCTCCAGACAATGGCAGGTATTCTCAGCCTAAAGGGACTGAACTGTTGGGCATCTATAGAACCACCGCCACCACCCAATATGATGGAAGGGGCTGGTATTTCCTCAGCCTCTCCAGGCAACAGTGGTTAATTTTAGCCTACAGGAACTGAACTGTTGGATTTTGTTGGTTCCATTCTCACCCCCTATATGGCAGAAAGAACAGTACTCCCTCATCCTCTCAGGGCAACTGTAGATATATTCAGGTCATGTAGATTAGATTGTTGGGCACTCCAGAGGGTCCATTCCCCACCCCAGCAGGAAGGGGCTTTAGTGCTATCTCAGCTTACCTCGGCAACTGTAGTCATTTTGGACACATGCAGCATAGACTTTGGCCAAAATTTTAGTTCTACCCCTACCCAAGTTAGGGGTGGAAGAGGTGCAAAACTTCATCAGTCTCTCTGGGCAATTACAGACAGTCTTGTCCTTTCCAACTTGGATTATTATACACTGCTGCAGATCTTCCCCTACCCCTGACAGAGGAGAAAGGTGGGAGAAGATTCATCAATTCCTGGGGCAATGTGGGCAGGTTCAGTATCCATAGCTTACAGCACCAACTACATCCTTGACTCTACTACACAATGAGCAAGTGAGAAAAGAAAAGAAAGCCCTAAACTAAAAGGAAAAACTGCAACCAGAATAAACATATCTAGCAAGCCAGATGCAGAAACACCAACAAAAAATTACAATCCATACCAAGAAACAAGAAGATATGGTCCTGTTAAAGGGGCAAGAAAAGCCTACAGATGATATAAAAGTGTTGAGACAACTAATAGTAGATGTTCAAGCAAATCTCCTTAATAAATTCAATGAGATGGCAAAAGAGATTAAGGATATTAAGAAAACCCTGGGTTAACACAAAGAAGAATTTGAACGCATACATAGAAAAATAGCAGACCTTATGGGAATGAAAGGTACAATAAATGAATTTTAAAATACACTGGAGGCATATAACAGCTGATTTGAGAAAGCAGAAAAAAGGATTAGTGAGCTTGAAGACATGGCCTCTGAAAGCAAATTTACAAAAGAATAGATGAAGAAAAGAATGGAAAAAAATAACAGGGTCTCAGGAAACTAAATGACAGCAAGAGATGTTCAAACATACATGTCATGGGTGTGGCAGAAGGAGAAGAGAAGGGAAAAGAGGCAGAAGGAGTGTTTGAGGAATAATGGAAGAAAATTTCCCAACCCTATTGAAGGACATAGATATCCATGTCTAAGAAGCACAATGTACTCCCATCTGAATAAATCCAAATAGACCAAATCTGAGGCACAAACTAATCAGAATGTCAAATGCCAAATACAAAGAGAATGCTGAGAGCAGCGAGAGAAAAGTAATACATAACATATAAGGGTACCCAATACAATTTAGTGCCAATTTCTCATTAGAAATCATGGAGAAAAGAAGGCAGTGGTATAATATATATAAGCAACTGCAAGAGGAAAACTGCCAGCCAAGAATTTTATATCTGGCAAGATTATCTTTCAAAAATGAGAGCTAGATTAGAATATTCACAGATAAACAGAAACTGAGAGAGTTTATATAAAAAAGACTGGCTTTGCAATAAATACTAAAGGGAGTGTTACAGCATGAAAAGAAAAGACAGGAGAGAGAGGCTTGGAAGATAGTCTAGAAATGATGTCTGTATCAGTTACAGTAACTAAAAGTGTCAGAAAAGTGATGAAAATAAAATGACAGATAAAACTCATATCAAAATGGATGAAACAAGAACTGCCTTTACAGTAATAACATTGAATACTAATGGGCTAAATGCCCCAATCAAAAGATGCAGACTGATGGAATGTATAAGAAAATATGAGCCCTCTATATGCTGTCCACAACACACTCAACATAGACCCAAGAATAACAATAGTTTGAAAGTGAAAGATTGGAAAAAGATAATCTATGCAGGCAGTAACCAAAAAATCTGGGGTAGTTATACATATATCAAATGATATAGACTTTAAAAGCAAAACTATTAGAGACAAGGAAGGGCATTCCATATTAATAAAAGGGATGATCCACCAGGAGGAAATAAGAAGCATAAATGTATATGCACTTAACCAGGATGCCCCAAGATACATGAGGCAAACACTGGCAAAACTGAAGAGAGAAATAGACTTCTCTATTATAATAATTGGAGACTTCAATACATCACTTTCAGCATTGGATGGAACATTTGGGCAGAGGATCAATAAAGAAGCAGAGAGCTTGATTTATATAATAAATGGACTAAACCTAATAGACATATACAGAACATTTTACCCCCAAAGAGTAGGATACACATTCTTTTCAATAGCTCATGGAACTTTCTCTAGGATAGACCATAAGTTGGGTCCCAAAGCAGATCTCAATAAATTGAACAAAATCAAAATTATACAAGGCATTTTCTCTGCTCATAATGGAATAAAGTTTGAAAAAACAAGAGGCAGAAAAAGGGAAAATTCACATATAAATGGAGATTAAACAACACACTCTTAAATAATCGGTGGGTCCAAGAGGAAATTTCAAGAGAAATCAGTAAATATCTCGAGATGAATTAAAATGAGACCACAACATATCAGACCCGATGGGATGCAGTGAAGGTAGTGCTGAAAGGAAAATTTATATCCCTCAATGCTTACTTTAAAAAAGAAGAAAGAGCTAAGATCAATGACGTAACTACACAGCTGGAGGAACTAGAAAAAGAACAGCAAACTAATCCCAAAGCAAGTAGAAGGAATGAAATAACAAAGATCAGAGAAGAAATAAATGAAATTGAGAACAACAACAACAAAAAACAATAAAGAGAATTAACAAAATCAAAAGTTGGTTCTTCAGGAAGATCAAAAAATCAACAAGCCTTTAGCTAGACTGACTAAGAAAAAAAAAAAAGAGAAAAGATGGAAATAAATGAAATAAAAAATGAAAATAAGAACATTATTACTGACCCCACAAAAATAAGAGAGATAGTAAGAGGATATGAGAAACAACATTATGCCCAAAACAAGTCAATGTAGATGAAATGGAAAAATTCCTACAAATGTACAAACAACCTACACTGACCCTAGAAGAAGCAGAAGACCTCAACAAACCAAACACAAGTAAAGAGATTGAAACAGTTATCAAACAGCTCCCCAAAAATGAAAAGCCCAGGGATGGTTTCACAGATGTGTTATACCAAGCATTCAAAGAAGATTTAATACCAATCTTACTCAAGCTCTTCCAAAAATTGAACAAGAAAGAACACTACCAAACATTTTATGAAGCCAATATCACCCTAATACCAAAGCCAGATAAAGATATTATGAAAAAAGGAAATTACAGACCCATTTCTCTAATGAATACAGATGCAAAAATCCTCAATAAAATACTTAATAACTGAATCCAACAACATATTAAAAGAATTTTTCATCATGATCAAGTGGGTTTTAAACCAGGCATGCAGGGTAGTTTAACCCAAGAAAATCAATCAGCATAATGTACCACATTAATAAAGAAGAGAAATCACATGATCTTATTGATTTTCAAGAAAAGGAATTTGACAAAATACAGCATCTTTTCTTGATAAAAATACTACAAAAGCTAGGAATTGAAGGAAACTTTCTCAACGTGATATAGACCATACATGAAAAACCCACAGCTAACATTGCTCTCAATGGTGAAAGACTGAAAGCTTTCCCACTGAGATAATAGGGCAAGACAAGGATGCCCATTGTCACAACAGTTGTTCAATATAGTGCCAGATGTTCTAGCTAGAGCAATTAGGCAATAAAAAGAAATAAAAGGCATCTAAATGAGAAAGGAAGATTTGAAACTTTCACTATTTGCAGGTGATATGATCCTATACCCACAAAGTCCTAGAAAATCTACAACAAAGCTGCTAGAGCTAATAAACAATTTAAGTAGAGTGTCAGGATACAAGATCAATATGCAAAAATCAGTGGTGTTTCTATATAACTGTAATGTGCAATCTGAGGAGGAATTCAGGGGGAAAATTCCATTTACAATAGAATTTGATAAAAGAATTAAATATTGAGAATCAACTCAACCAAGGTCGTAAAGCAAGTGTATTCAGAAAACAATAATGCATTGCTAGAGAAATTAAAAAATAAAGACCTAAATAATTGGGAGACCATTCCATGTTCATGGATTGGAAGACTGAATATTGTTATGATGTCAATTCTACACAAATTGATATACAAATTCAATGCAATCCCAATAAAAATTCCACTAGCATTTATAAACAAATGGAAAACACAATTATCAAATTTATCTAGAAGGGTAAGAGGCCCCAAAAGGCAGAAACATCTTAAAAAGGAAAAATGAAGTTGAAGGATGCTCACTTCCAAACTTTAAATCATATTACATAGGTACAGTGGTAAAAAGAAAACAAAACAACATGGTATTGGTACATAGACCAAGGGACCAATGGAACCAATGGAACCAAATTGATGGATTAGAAACAGAGCCTCACATCTATGGCCAAGTGATTTTTGACAAGCCTGTCAAACAAACCCAGCTGGGACAGAATAGTCTATTCAAAAATTGGTGCTGGGAGAACTGGATATCTATAACCCCCCCCCAAAAAAAAAGACCCCTATCTCAAACCAAATACAAAAATTAACTCAAAATGGACCCATAGCTCCTAGAAGAAAATTTAGGAAACCTCTTCCAGACCTGATGGTAAGTGGTGGATACTTAAACCTTACACCAAGCACAAGCAACAAAAGAAAGCATGTACAAATGGGATCTCCTCAAATTTAAAAACACTTCACCAAGAAGGTGAAAAAGCAGCCCACGCAGAGGGAGAAAATATTTGGAAACCACATATCCAATAAGGGTTTGATTTTCATTCTATATAAAGAGATCATACCACTCAACAATAAAAGAGCAAGCAATCCAATTTGAAAATGGGCGAAAGATTTAAATAGATATTTCTCCAAAGGGGAAATACAAATGGCCAAAAAGCACATGAAAAAAATGTTCCCTATAACTAGCTATTAGGGAAATTCAAATCAAAATAACAATGAGATATCATCTAACACTGCATGGAATGCCCATTATTATAAAAACAGACAACAATAAGTGCAGGAGAGGATGTGGAGAAATAGGAACACTCACTGTTGGTGGGATTGTTAAATGGTGAATCCTTTGTGGAAGACAGTTTGGTACTTTCTCAGGAAGCTAAATATAGAACTGTCATATGATCCAGCAATTCTTCTACTAGGAACATATACAGAAGAACTAAAAACTACGACATGAACACACATCTGCACACCAATGTTCATAGCAACATTATTCACAATTCCCAAAAGATGGAAAGAACACAAGTGTCCATCAACCAATGAATGGATAAACAAAATGTGGTATATACATAAAATGGAACACTATGCTGCAGTAAGAAGAAATGAAATTGGGACACATATAACATGGATGAATCTTGAAGACATTATACTAAGTGAAGTAAGTCAGACAGAAAAGGACAAATATTGCATGGTCTCATTAATATGAACTGAATATGAAGAATAAACACATGGAGTCAAAACCTAGAGTATAGGTTATTAGGAGATAAGAGGAGAGTTGAGAAGAATTACTGATGCTTAATGTATGTAGAAGTTTTAATTAATGACTGAAAAAGTGTGGAAATGGATAGGGTTGATGGTAACACAATATAGTGAGTAGCAGCTGGTTTATAAATGGGATTGTGGCTGAAGTTTAGTCTGGGGAAGTGAATGTCAATTGACAGCTAAAGAATAATCTAGGAACTAAATAACACATGAATCCAGAGGTAGTTGAGAATTGTGTTTGAAGGTACAAATGCAAGAAAGTTCTTCTGTGAGTTAGAGCAGATGTACATTATTATTGCTGGGTGGTGGGAATATGGAGAAGCATGGAAAAACTACAATTGGTCTGACATATAGACTGTAGTTAACAGCAATACTATAATATCTTGCATCAATGCCAAATATGTGCTGTGTTGATAATGGAGGTGTATGGAAAAAGCGTGCCAAAACTATGGTATGGACCATGGTTGGTGGTAATAGTCTCATGATATTATCTCATAATCTGTAACCAATGTTCCACCACAGTGTAATGTGTTGGTGAAGGGGTGTTGTATGGGAATTCTACACGTGTGCGTGATTGCTTTGTAAGTTCACAAACTCTGTAATAAAAATATATTTTTTAAAAATAGGGTGGGTTGGGGAAAAATACACCAAATGGAAGACAGGTACTATAGTTAGTAGTAATATTTTGATGATGCTCTTGCATAGATTGTGACAAATGTTTCACAATAATGCAAGGTGTTGGTGGAGGGGTGATGTATGAGACCACTGTATAATGTCATTCATGTTTATTTTGTAAGTTTACAACATTTATTATAAAGTTATTGTTTATGCATGTTCTATATGAATGATATACTTCAGTAAAAATATTTTTAAAAAATACATCTAAAAGGGAGCAGATGTAGCTCAAGTGGTTGAGCACCTGCTCCCCATGTACTAGGTCCAGGGTTTGAACCCTAGTACCTCCTAAAAACAAACTAAGCAAATAATGAAAAAAACAACTTTCATTGGGGAGTGGCAGTGATTCAGTGCTTGTTTCTCATGTATAAGGTCCTGGGTTCAACCCCTGGCACCTCCTAAAAAAAAAACCCCACACAATTAGAGATGATAAAAAGCAGGATTCAAACTGAAGTATAACTGAAACAATTATGTGCAAAATACAATTGAGAAATACTCCCAGAATACAGAAGAAAAACAATAAAAGAGATGTAAACTGTGGGACAATGATAGCTATGGACAACAGAGTTCTCTAAAACATCACATGTCAGTAGAGAGTGATCCAAAGTTTTCAAGGGAAAAGCTTGTGACTAGGGAATGTTGAACCTAGCTGCATTTTAACTTATGAAGGAAACAGGCATTCATATATTTTAGGGTTCAAAAATATGCCATTGACATAACTTTCTTGAAGAAATGAGAAACCTTTAGTGGACTGAAAGACAAATCAAAATGAAGAATTTAATAATAGGATATTTGTTATCAAGGGATGGCAGATCTCCTGAGGGACTAGTAACAAGCACAAGGCCACCACAAGTTCTTAGAATTCACACTTAGCAAATAGCACTGGTTGAACTGGGTTCACTGTTGAATCTGTAAGAACATGTAATGTGTTGGCATCTGGATTTAGCTTAGAATCAAGCCATTTCTTTATGATTTGTTATTCCTCCAAGGACACAGATGTGTAATTGGGCTCAAGTGATTGTTCTGGAAAATCCTCTACCTCAGGCATTACCACAAGATTCAGAAGTTCAATTAAATAAGATTACATTACAATAATATTAAAAAGAAAGGAACAACTCCTGATCAGAAAAAAAGACTGAAAGGATGTACCTCAAAATGTTAAATAAAATGATTATTTTTTAAAAATACACTCAATTGTTGGAGAGGATGTGGAGAAAAGCAGAGGGACATGATTTCAGTATTGGTGAGATAGTAAAATAGCGAAGACTGCTGCTGCCATGTGGAAGACAGTTAGCCAGTTCTTCAAGAAGCTAAGAATCAAGTTGCACCCTGGTCACAGCAGCATGATTGACAGACAACACTTGATGTAATGAGGGAGGGTTCTGTAAGAGGGAGCAGGATCTGAGTTGGGTCCCTTGGGCCTGGTCACACCTCTGGCCAAATGCCTGCACTTCCAGCCCTTGTCCTATCCAACCCCCAAAGCCCTGCCCCTCCCAACCCCATGAATCACTGTGGTGCCCTCTGATGTATGTACTGTTGTCCACAGGGATCCTGTCCTGTTTCAGACACAAGGAGTGCTCTATCCTGTGGTTCCCAATGCATCTGTATCCATCTTCTGAAATAAACATTTTCATTTTACAGTGTCCATGTTAGGAAGCCAGTTAGTTTTGCATTTTCTCTTTAAGGGAATGAAAGATAAACTATATTCCTCCTTTCACATCCTCTTTGGAGATATTCAAAAGGAAAAGGAAGTCCTACCATGCAGCCATCATGACTACCTTCTTGCTAATTTTCTTTACTTTATCTTGCTGCTTCCTCAGCAGTCTGAGTTCCTAGGTAAATAGGTACAAACAGTAAAAAGGGCTTCCTCAGTTGCCCATTTCTGCACCTCTCATGCATTCACTGAGAAGACAAGAAACACTCTTATGCCTAAGTAAGTACCTTTATTTTTAACCTGTGTTCATTTGTCATGATGCTACATAATTTGGCAGCTCCCTAATGCAGAAATGCACAAAAGATAAAAAATAAAAACAGTTGTAAAATAATCTTCATCATTGGAGGTTTGGTGGCCCACATCCCATTTGCAGACCAATGCCATAGTCTACATTCTACAGCTGAGAGAAATGTTGGATTGGAAAAACTGCCTCACCCCCAGTGAATTTGGGGTGCTCTGCATGGGTTACTGTATTTACTTGGATCACAAGAGACAGGTGACACCAGTTTCAAAAGCAGGCTGTGAGATTCAAAAAGAAAACTGAAGCTTGCCAAGCAGAAAGCTGGGATTTCCAGGTTATCTTCTCTGACATCTGCCAAATCTATTCAGCAATTCTTCCTTGAAGGTATATTTTAACCCCATTGGCAAAATAACCTGCTCATGACCCCCAACATACTCCAACAAGTCTCACCTGCTCCAATGACAGATGGCCAAATGTTAGCCCCATCCATTAAAATTACACACCCATAACCCCCAATTGGCACCAGGAAGTCTCCCTGCCAAAATGACAAATGGCAAAAGCCTCACCCTCTGCCCCTGAACAAACAGGATATGCCTTACCTCAAAACTGATCACAAGATTGCTGTACATCCCTTTGGGCATTCTGACACATACATCACATCCTCCCCAAGACACCCTCTCAACATGGTAAAAGTCAGAGTTTTTCACTGTTTTCACTAGTTCCCTATCCCCAGACTATTTAAGAAAAAAACAGAGTCATCCGGGCAGGCTGAAGTCTCACTTCAGACCTCTGCTATGCCAGTGATATAATAAATTTCTCTGCCTGAACTTTGGTCAGTCTTTGAGCCACATTGAACCAGGACCTAATATTTTGGTACTGAAACCTGGGAGACCTCACTGAGAAAGATCAAATCTTAGAGGTGGTGTTCCTCTACCCTGTCATTGCATTTTCAGCAACAAACACTACACACTGACTCATCTTTGGGTGACTCTTGGGAACTCTCTGGAGGATTCTGTCCCTTTTTTAGTCACCTGCCTCCTTTTTCTCCAAAAATCTTAGTGTTAGGTAAGTGATCCTCTCCAGCATCAAGGAACTGTCCCCTTTTCCTGACCTCCCATTTCCAAGGATGGGCTTAACTGGTTTGAGAATAAGAAATCCAAGGACGCTTGCATCTCTTCTCTCATACACTGTTTTCCGAAAAGATCCTTGAACTCATCCTCCCTTTCACCGATCATGGGAAATTCCCAATCACTACCTCCAAAAGAAACTCCTTTGGGGTGTCTCATCCACAACCTTAAAACCCTCTATCTTGTGGGAGAAATTAAACCAAAACAGCGTGTTTTTTACTCTACCACTATTTGGCTTCAATTTAAATTAGATGACAAAAGCCAGTGGTCTGAAAATGACACTTTTTTCATTCAATTTCTCCAAAACCTCAAGAACTATATCAAATACCATGGCAGTTGGTCTGAAGTTCCCTACATCCAGGCCTTCTTTCTCTGCAACTGTCCCTCCCTCTGCCAGTCCTGCACCACCTATCAAATCTTCCTTCTCCACAGCTGACCCCCGCTCCTATGCACAGAAGATCCCTCTTCTGACTTTGATGCTTCTGATCATGCCCCTCCCCCTCCTCACCCTTATGCTCCCACAACTCTCTCAGATTCTTCATCTCAACCTCCCACCTCCCTAACAAGTTCTCCCCCATTCTCTCTGTTCTTTACCCATTCCCAAAACCAGGACCTTCCAACTGAACACCATGAACCACCACCACACACAGCAGCCCCGGTACTGCCACTTAGGGATGTGGTGGGCACTGAAAGCATTGTCCATGTACATGCTCTTTTCTCACTTCCCAACCTTTCCCATATTGAGAAATGCTTGGGTTCTTTCTCCACAGAGCTTACACAATATACCAAAGATTTCCAATACCTTAGTCATATGACCTAAATTTCCAAGACCACTTACAAGGAAAATTCTCATATTTGAGCTACAGCCACTGCTTTCACAGACATCCTTTACACTCATGATCCAAACCAACACCCAGTTGGCCCCACTGCCATCCCCCCCAATGCCCCAGATTGAAACTACCAAACCAACTAACTGGACCTCACCTGCATGTCCCACTTCCTGAGTTGCATAAAGAAGGACTAAAAAAAGGTGTCCCTAAAAGCCATAAATTTTGATAAAATCCAAGAAATAACACAAAAACCTGATGAAAACCCCATGGCCTTTATGAGCTGACTCACAAAAGTAATTTTAAAATACACTAACCTTGATTTCAATTCTGAAGCAGGAAAATTTTATCTCCACACTCATTTCATCTCACAATCCATCCCAGATATTAAGAAAAATTTGCAAAAACTAGAGAATGGGCTACAAACTCCTCAAAAGGACCTCATTAAAACTACCTTCATGGTCTTTAACAATAGAGATGAGGAAATTAAACAACAAAAGGTCAAATGAGATCTAGCTTAGTACCATTTCATTGCAGCCACCATTCAAGACAGCTGAAAGAAACCATTGAGCTCCACATGAATTCTGCCAGGATCCTGCTTCAAGTGTGGCAGAGAGGGACACTGAACAAAAGCATGCCCCAATCCCTGTGCTCCAACAAGCCAAAAAGCAGCAACTCTGAAGCTAGGCCCTAAACCAGAGCCAAGATTGTCCCTCCCAGAACTACTGGGCCTAGCCACTGAAGACTGATGCTGCCTGGGCTTGAAGGTCCCCTTCATCTTCATTGCTGAAGCTGAACCCAGGGTAATCATAATGGTTGCAGGTAAGCCAATCTCCATTTATTGGACACAGGAACCACTTATTCAGTCTTACCAGAATATGCTGGACTTTTAATCCATTCCTCAATCTCTGTTGTGGGAGGTAATGACCAAATAAATCCCCTCTGGATACAGCCCTTGGCTTATCTCATTGAAACAATGAACTTCACCCATTCTTTCCTAACCATACTCACCTGTCCTACCCCCTTAATAGAGCAGGACCTATTAGCCAAACTACATGCTACTATTAATCTCCTGATCATAGACACACTGGCAACAAAAGCCCTTTTCCTTCTACTCACACTCCTTGGCCACCCTTAAATGCCCCCCAATCCTGGAAAAACATGTTAACTCTATAGTGTGGGACACCAAATACCCCTCCATAGCTAAACAACATAACCCCCATCTAGGTCACTGTTAAAACTCTTGATCAATTCCCAAACAAGCCCTTTCTCCCCTCAAGCAATACTTAGGTTACCACCCATTAAAAACCTCTCTGTGGGACTTCTGTGGCCAACAAACTCATCCACTAACACTCCTATTATAGGTGTGAAAAAGGAAAACAACATCTGCCAAATAGTCCAAGATCTACAGACAGTTAATGATGCAACTCAACCACTCACACCCGATGTCCCAAACCCATACACACTACTTTCACAAATACCTCCCAACACCTCTCATTTCACCATCTTAGATCTCAAAGACACATTTTTCATTATACTCCTCAATAGCTCTTCCCCAAACCCCTTCAAATTTACCTGACTGACCCAACTACTGAAGTCACTCAACAACTCAGCTGGACCATCTTCCCAAGGGGTTTCACCACAGCCACCACATATTTGGCCAAGCCCTAGCCTGTGATCTCTCTACTCTGTTCCTGAACCCCAGAGTTAATTTATAGTATGTCAATGACCTCCTTTTGTGTAACACGTCCCTAAAAATTCCACAAACACACTATCTCCATCCTCAAATTCTTTGCAAACAAGGGATACCAGATAAACCCCAACAAAGGCCATTTCTTGACCCATGAATTTATATACCTCAGGTTACACATAACCTCCACCCAGAGAGGCTTAACACAAGAAGAAAAAAGCTTACCTCTGAAACCACTATAACTACAATTAAGTCAGAACTTCTATCCTTTTGAGGACTTGACAAATTTTTCTCTGTCTGGGTACCTAATTTTTTTTTTCTTTTACCAAGTTCTTTATTTTTATTTATTTATTTTTATATTTTAAAAGACGCTTAGATTACATAAATGTTACACAAAAATTACAGGGATTCCCATGTTCCTCACCTCCCGCACCTCCCATAACATCCCACTTAAACATCTTTCATTAGTGTGGCTCATCACCTCCAATGGATATACATATACTGGGCCTTTGCCACTCAGCATGGACCAATGTTCACATTGTAGACCACACTCTTTCCTACACAGATCTGCATGTTATATGCTGATGTAAAATGGCCTATTATCTGTCATTGTAATGTCACTCAGGATAATTCCCAAGTCCTGAAAAAGCACCTGTATAACAACTGCTTTTCCCTTCCCTGCCTCAAAAGTGTCCAGTGGCCACTGGCACCACCTTACTTTTGTAATTTCTTCCATTTCTTGAATCACAATATGTCTACAACAGAATACCATTAAGTCCACTCTAGACAATAGCTATTCCCCCAATCCTGAGGAATTTGGGATGGTGATGTCCACTCCACCTCAAATGAAAGGAGGCTTATATTCCATGGATATGCTGGGTGGGATTATCCTGCCTGCAGCTTCAGCCTCTCTCCATTCCCTGGAATGGCCATTGTCCATCATCATCTCCTCCCCAGGAGACTTGGGTGAGTCCATTGAGCTGTAGAGTAGGAGTTGCAGCTCCACTGAGATTCCAGGCACAGTTGGCACATGGAAAGGCCAGAGGCTCCAGTCTCTGGAAGTACACCTACAAACTCCAGCATCACATATAGGTTTGAATAGAAGGGACAGATGGACCACGTGCAGGAAGGGCTTATTTGAGTCCAACTCTGTCATTCTCAGAAGCACAGATTCCAAAGTAGAGCTCACTGATAAGGCATCAATCTCTGGAGCCATTCCCCCTTATATAGGATCTGGATGTCTTCAGAGCCCTCAGGAGCCCCTCTGTGTGAGGAGATATCCACTTTGGTGTTCTATGAGATCCTATTGATGTGTGCATAAGTGTTACCTCTGGGATGACCTCCTGACTCTCTTTGAAGTCTCTTAGCCACATGAACTCATTTCTCTTTACATTTTTCCCCTTTTATTCAAGGTCTTTTGCATTCATATTGCCAGTTGGCTCTTGTTAATTCTTCATTGCTAGGGAAGCTCATCCCTGGGAGTCATGTCGCCGCTGGGAGGAATAAAATGCATTCATATGCTGAGTTTGCCCTAGAGAGAGGCCACATTAGAGCAAAAAGGAGGCTCTCAGGTGGCAACCCTTAGGCACCCCATAACAGTAGGCTAAGTTTCAATTACAAGAGCAAAGAGTAATAAGGCTAGTCATCAATAACAAAAACCCATCAGTGGACCATCCTCCTTTGCCAGACACTGACCCTTTTATAGGGGGACTGTTGCTATGCCCTTGGAGAATGTGGCAGAACTCTCCAGGCTGGGGATTCAGTATTCCCTCATTTATTGAGTGATTGTCTACTCACCATGACCATGACCCACCCTTTGATCATTTGAACAATTTTATATATCTTTCATGTATATTCAGGTCAACTTCCTCCCATGAAACCCCCTTCCCAGACACCCCCCACCAATGATCCTGTCCTGCCCCCTCTGAAACCCTTCTCTGATCCAAACCTTCCTTTAAGATGAAGTCCTTATAATAGCCAAATACAATTAATAGGAAAATGAAATAATAAAGATAAGTTTAAATATAAGAGATAAAATACAGGGAAACTTAAAAAAAAAAACACTAGAAATAAAATAAAATTATAGGATTGGGATATTCAGCAAATGGGAAAAAGCAAAAAAATTGAAAAAAAAAATTTTAAACATTTTCCCTTTTATCACTGCATAATCAGGTGTCCAGTACAGAGGTCCCATATATCACATTTCCATCAACACCTTGCATTGTTGTGATCCATTATCTATAAACTAGGCAAGAGCATAGTCAAAATATTACTAGCTGTAGTACATATCTCACATCAAGTGTATTTTTCCATTAAACCTCCATGTTTTTTTAAACAAATCTGTTTTTGATACATATTAATAAAGCATGCAAGCTATCCAAAGTGTACAATCAATGGTCGTTGTTATATTCACAGAGTTGTGAATTCAGCACTTCAACAATTATTAAACCTTACCATTATTTCAATAATAATATTAATAAAGAAAAAAACAGACAAACTAACAAACAAGGATATTCCTCCCCTGTCAATCTTTCTGTTCCCCTGCTGTATATAGCAGTTATTGTGGCTATTCTTGCACAAATATTTGTTTATCAAGCACTTTTCCTGAGGTATAGTCACATATCATATCACGTAACCAAAGTGTATAATCAATGGCATTATTTTAGCTTTTCACAAGAACTTATTGTAAATTTTTAAAATAAAAGAGAAATTACAAATGGTAAATTGTAAAAGAGAGGGTAAGTTCAGGTTAGATTTAATATAACCCATTATAAGAAAAAGATTGTATGGCAACAAACATTTATAAATGTAAATAGTAATTTTAATATAATAGCAATTAGTTATAGCAAAATTCTAATTTTTATATTTCAGTTCTGACTTTTGGATATAATCTCTAACAATGAAATAAAATATTGGTTTAGTTATTCAATTTCCATTGAGGCCATAATTTTTTTCCAGGTAATCATTCTTATTTGATAATTCCTCACATCTTATTAGCATAAATTACCACAGATAACAAGATCATTAAGATGACCCTAATATTTCAAAACAGGGACCCTCAGAGCTCAGGAAGTGAAACATCGAGAAATAAATGACAAAAAATGAGAAAATACTGACAACTCAATGATGTGACAACCTAATCAAAAGCCACTAGATATCAGGTACATCAAAACTTAATGGAATAAAATATTGAACTCTCATCCTATGGAGTCCTGCTGTGTTCTCAATTAGAGGGACAAGAATTCCTCAAGAACAGAGACAGTGCCTAATGAAACAGACCAATATGTCAAGCCCTCAATTTTATTGCAAGTAAATATGAATCTTATTTTTCACAAATTGAAACTTAGTGATTACCATAAGTTCCATGGGGATGGGGAGGGAAGAATAGAATAGATGGAAGATAGGGCATTTTTAGAGCTTTAGAATTGTTCGGCATGATCTTGCAATAATGGATATAGGCCACTTCAAGTTTTGTCAAAACCTATAAAAGTGTACAATCCAAAATATAAACCACAATGCAAACCATTGACCACGGTTAGTAGTAATGCTTCAATATTTGTACATCAATGGCATCAATTGTAACAAATGTACCATCCACATGTAAAAAATGTTCTTAATAAGGGAGAGGGGAAAGGGGAAAGGGCATTAGGTATATGGGACTCACCTTGGTTATCTATGTGACTTTTCTGTATTCTAAAACTCCTGTGAAGATAAAATGAAAAAATTTACACTGGGGGAATATATGAAGAAAATATCACTGTACATACAAGACAAGAGATCTTACAGTGATGAAAGAAATAATGTCTAATTTAAAAATTTTTTAAACATTTCATATTGTTTTAAATTTTTGTAACTTATCAGTTATTTTTAAAAATATTATTTCCAAAAAAAATAAATAAATAAATAAAAAATAAAAATATTATTTCATTTTATTATTCATTTTATTAGGTCATTTTTTCAGCTTCATTTTTGGAGAGGTTTTGGATCATAGAAGGGACCTAGCCATGGCATGGGAAGATCACTGGTACAGGGTGTCAGTGATGTTGGGACACATGGGAAGTGGTTCCCCTGGGACCATGACTCCAAGACATATGAATATGTTGCAGTGTTCATGGGACATTATCTCAGTGGGTGGAGATCCATACAATAACCAAAAGAATATTGTATTCCCATCCTGGGGAGTTCTGCTAGACTTCCTTATAGGATATCAAAATCCCCCAAGTGCAAGGGCAATGTCTAGTGAAGGAAGACAGACCATTATGCAGGCCATTGATATTGATGATTGTACTTATGAACATTTACTTGTGAAATTGAAACTTATCTAGTATTGTATATTGTCTGAGTTACCTCCTGAAAGCCTCCTTGTTGCTCATATATGGCCTCTGTATAAGCCAAACTCAGCATACAAACAGACTACCTTCCTCTTGGCATGGGACATGACTCCCAGGGATGAGTCTCTTTGGCACCAAGGGATTATTAGCAAGCACCACATAGACATGCATCTTGAAAAAGACCTTGACCAAAAGGGGGAAAGTGTAAAGATGAGTGAGATTTTACAGCTAAGGAATTTCAAAGTGAGTCAGGAAGTCATTCCAGAGGTTATGTTTATGCAAGACTCAGCAGGATCTGATTGACTGCCACAGTTAATAGTTTCTCAAATAGTGGTGCTCCTCAGGGATCTAGAGATATCCAGAAACTATAAGCAGGGAAGACAACTCAGGAATTCAGCACCATCAGTGGGCCTTACTTTGCAATTTTTTCTCCCAGTGTAACAGAGTTAGACTCATTTATAGGTCCTTTACAAATAGCTCTTCTGCCTCTTTTATTTGAACCCATAATTAACACTATATTTGATAATTATGTTTCCCATAGACTTAAATATTTGGTCAATCCATGTGTCTGTTGAGCACTGAATTTCAACAAAGTTGCAACACCTACTCTCCAGGTCTTTGGACTTACCCAGGGCAACTAACAAGGTGATGATGATGAACAATGCCGATCTCAAGGAACAGAGAGCATCTGCAACTGCAAGCAAGATAACTCCATCTATCTGCCTGATGGGATTTAAGCTCCCTCTCTATTAGAAGCAGAGTGGGAATCACCATCTGAAAATACTCAAGATAGGGGAATGAACAATGGACTAAAGACATTAGTATTCTACTTCAGACTTACTCTGTTAGCAATGGAAGAACTCATATCATTAATGTAAAGGCAGTGGTCACCAGAGTTTCTGTGGGATGAGAGAGGAAAGAATAGGTATGATATGGGGGCATTTTTGGGACTTTAGAATTGTCTTGCATGACATTGCAGTAAGAGATACAGGCCACTGTACATTTTGCCATAAATTACAAAATTGTGCAGAACAAAGTGTAAACTATAAGGTAAACTGTAGTCCATGTTTAGTCGCAATGTTTCAATACTGGTTCATCAAGTGTAACAAATATACCACACTAATGAAGGACATGGGAAAGTTTGGGAGGGGGAGAGAATGAGACATATAGGAATCCCTTATATTTTTATATCACATTTATGTAATGTAAAACTTCTTAAAAAAAAAACAGAAGAAAATCAATGTGATACACCACATTAACAAAATGAAGGGAAAAAAACCACTTGATAATCTGAATTGGTGCTGAAAAGGCATTTGGCAAAATCTGGCAACCTTTCTTCATTAAAAAAACACACTTAGAAAATGAAAATAAAAGGAAATTTACTCAACATGATAAATAGCATATATATGAAAACCTACAGCATACATCATGGTCAAGAGCAAAAGTCATAAAACTCTCCCTCTAAGATCTGGAACAAGGTAAAGATGACAATTTTCACCACTGTTTATCACCTCTGTACTGGAAAGGTTTTAGGTAGGGCTGTTTGATAAAGAAAAGAAAAAACAGGCATCAAAATTGGAAAGGAAAAAGTGAAACATCCACTATTTCCAGGTGATATTAACCTTTACATATATAGTCATGAAAAATCTACAACAAAGTTATTTGAGTTAATAAGTGAATTCAGCACCATGGTGGTAAATAGTTAATGGTTCAATTATAAAATATTCTTTCATGAAAATGACAAACGTACCACACTCATTAAAGCTTTTATTAATAGGGTGTTACATAGGGAAAATGCATCCTAATGTAAACTGTGGGCTGTGTTAGTAGTGCAATTTAAATATTCTTTCATCAGTTCCAACAAATATATCATACTAATAAGAAGTGCTAATGATAGAGGGGTATATGGGAACTCTGAATTTTTACATGACTTTGGTAAACCTACAATTTTTCCATTAAAGGTTTTTAAAAAGCATAATGCAGTACTTCTCCACACACACTAGGATGCCTAAAATAAAACATAATATTCAAAAGTTGTTTGTTTAGGATGTGAAAGAAACTAGAACACTTATTCACTGTTGCTGGGAATGTAAAATGATGTGGACATGAGGATAAACAGTCTGGCCATTCCTCTAATTATTAAGTATAGAATAACCATAAGATCCAGGAATCCCAGTCGTAGGTATATACAAAAGAGAAATGAAAATATAAGCCCCCTCAAAAAACTTGACTACAAGTCTTTATAGCCGCATTACTGATAATAGACTAAAGTTGGAAGTAAACCAAATGTCCATCAACAGATGAATAGATTAAAACTGTTGTATAAAAAGAATTCAAACCATGAACTTGAAAAGATACATTCACAGCAATGTTCCTAGCAGTAGCAGTAGTATTCACAATTGGCAAAAGATGAAAGCAACTCAAATGTCCATCAAACAATGAATAAACAAAATGTAATATATATGTACAATGGAATTTTATTTAGCATTAAAAAGCAATGAAGTTTTGATTTCATGCAACAATTTGGATGAAATAAGCCAGACACAAAAGGACAAATATCATATGTCACTGATATGAAATAATTAGAATAAGTAAACTCATAAAGTCAGACTCTTGAATAGAGGTTATCAGAGGCTGGGGTGAGGGTAAGGAATGGGGAGTTAATGCTTAAATTGTACAGAATTTCTATTGAGTTTGCTTGTAAAGTCTTGGTAATGAATGGTGGTGAATGTAACACATTATGAATGTAATTAAAAGCAGTGAATGATATATGTGAATGTGATTAAAAGAGGAAATTTTAGGTCATATATATGTTAAGAGACTAAAAATTAAAAGAAAAAACATAAGATTGTACAACACAATGAAAAATTTTTAAATGGTCAACTATAGTTTATACTACAATTATTAAATTTTTTTTTCATGAATTATAACAAATGTACCTCACTAACACTAGCTGTTAATAATAGGGTAGTTTGTGAGAATTCTGTGTTTTATGTATTTTATGCATGCTATTTCTGTATACCTGCAATTTCCCTAAGAAAAAAGTTATTAATAAAATCCTATAGTATAGATACAAAATGACACAATGGATATTATTTAGTCCTTAAGAATGAATGAAGTATTGATATATACTTCAACTTGGAAAACTGCTTTCAAAATGTTAAGTGTGGGGGAGCGGGTGTGCTTCAAGTGGTTGGGTGCCTGTTTTCCACATGGGAGGTTCCAGGTTCAGTTCCCAGTGCCTCCTAAAAAGAAAAATGAACAACGAACAGATGGAAAAACCAGCTAAGCAGAGCCAATGTGTCTTAGTGTTTGAGAGGCACCTTTCCACATACAAGGTCCCAGGTTCAATCCCGAGCCATGTAGCTAAGCAAAAAAGAAAAAGAAAAAAAAAAAAACTTTTACATGTGAACAGAAAAGATGATGAAATTTATGATTCAAGTAATAAATAGTACAGAATAGGAAACCCTATAGAGATAGAAAGTAGATTAGTGGCTCCTTAGGATTGCGGGGAAATGGACAGAGAGGGGTGATAGGTAAAGGGAATAGTATTTCTTTCTCAAGATGATAAAAATGTTCTAAAATAGACCATAGTGATTGTTGTATATATGTCTGAATATAATAAAGAAAAATTCTACATTTTACAAGGATGAATTGTATGGTATTAAAATTATATCTTAATAAATCTGTTTAAAAACATATGTGAGGGGAACAGATGTGGCTCAAGTGTTTGAGCACCTGCTTCCCACATGGGAGGTCCTGGGTTTGGTTCCCAGTACCTCCTAAAAACTAATAAAAACAAATAATATGCAAACAAATGGAATAACCAACTCAGGGGAGCTAATGTTGCTCAGTGGTTGGGCACTGGTTTCCCACATACAAGGTCCTGGGTTCAATCCCTGGTCCCAGTACCTCACAGACACACACACACACACACACACACACACACACACATATGTGAGTTTATATGTTTGGTGATTATTTATTAAATAAAACATCAAAGTATGACCATAATAGAACAATCTCAAAAGTTTGTCGGGACCAAAATATACTTTCCACTCTTAGAAAGACAATGATAAAACAATAAAAAGACAAGTCCCAGATTGATAAAAATATTGGCAAATTTTATATCCAATAAAATTTATGTACATAAAATAAAGCATTAAAAAGTTCACAAATAAGAAAACCAGAACCTCATTTTTAAAAAAAGCAAGATGTTTGCATACACACATAAGGTTACAGAAAATAAGGATATGAAAGGATGCTCAACATCATCAGTCTTCAGTTGATGTAAACTAAAAATACAATGAGACAACACTAAAAACCTGTTAAAATTGTGATATTTTTAAAGATCAAATGAACAATATCAAGTAATGGAGAAGATACAGAACAAATAATAATATCATACACATTAATGGCAATATACTTCAAGATATTACAGATCCATTTCAAAAAAACTGTGTTTTCTTGAAAAGTAAAAATATGCTTACAATGTAACCAGTGACTCAAGTACTATGAATTTACTTTAGTGATATTAAAAGCTTTGTTTAAGGAAAAAACTTTTTACAAATGTTTTTAGCATCTTTAATCATAATCAACAAAACACCAAATAACGCAAACATCCTTCAAATAGTAAATGGATAAAGAAACTGGGATAGACCATGATCAAGGAATTCCACTAGGCAATAAAAAGGAAGGAAATAGAGATATACACAACACATATGAATCTTAAATGAATTATATTAAGTGAAAAAGCCAGATTCCAAACATGATTTACTATGTGATTCCTTTTTTTTTTAATTCTGGCAAGAGAAAAACAAGAGGGATGGAAAATATTTAAGTGCTTGCTTGTGTTTGGGAAAGTAGGAAGTATTGCCTGCTATGGAGTACAAGAGAACTCTTTGAGTGAGCTATACCTTGAATGTGGTAGTGGTTACATGACTGTACACTTTGTCAAACAAATGTTAACAGCACACCAAAGGTTGAATTTTATACATATAAATCATACTATATAAAAAGAGCAGTAGCATTATGCCACCAAATTACATATAAGATATTCCTGTGTTCTGTCTCCTGACAGGGGTTTTGAACAAGCAAAAACTGACAAAGGCTTCTTTCTACAAACTCCAGAAAACAGCTAAAGATTTGCAGTAACAGGGAGAGTGCCAAAATAAAAAAATCAGTAACTTTATAAATGGCAATTAATATTTTAAAAACTTGAAGGAGTCTCTTGACAGTGTTACAGAATTGAAGCAAAGTTGACTTCTTGATTTGGGGTTTTCTAGGAAAATGTCCTTGTTTTGGAGATAAATAAATTGAAGTAATTTTTGTGAATTGTTTGTTTGGTAGACAGATATGGTAAAATTATAACAACTGGGAAATCTTACTGAAGGGATTGTACTACTTTGCAATTTTTATATATTTGATATTACAAAATACATTGGTTCAAAATGAAACCCATGGTGCTACTGAAGCAGGCTAAATATGGAATCAATAGATAGATCTGGAAACTGGCAAGAAGTCCATGTGGACATCAATACCCCTGAGATGGCTGTTGAAAGGTCCTCCTGAGAAATACCATTCAGAATGAGATTTCATCCAGAAGCCAAGAAAGGCCCCGGATATTCCCCAGGGGCCTTATCATTGGGCCCTCCTGGAGGAATGATAGGTGAGGTAATCAATCAGAAGAGCAAACAACTGGAACTCCCCCATGCCATTATTAAGGGATGGAATGATTAATGGTTTAAAAAGCAATTAGGAAGTCAAAGCAGTCTTCTTGCCTTTGCCCCAGCTCCTGCTTTCTGTGCCCAGGTCTTGCCATTTTTCCCCTGCCATCATGGCCATGCAAATATAACCTGGGAAGCCAGAGGCTTTTGGGATAGGAAGGTGGTGGGCATGGCCAAAAATTGGAGCCATGGGATTTCCCTACCCCAGAGGTATCACAGGCCATGACACCCTTGGATAATTAAACTTTACCCATGTTTAATCCTCCCACTTCCTACTAATGAATTTCACATTACAAATTTGTGTTAAAATGCCTTGGAATGTCTTAAAAACTGTAAAACTGAAAATGCATTTGCTAGCAAGGAAATTATTGTCTCAAGGCTCCAAGACCTGTTAGCTAGAGTAATTGATCTCTAATCACTTGGATTTTTAAAAAATTTTTTTCATACATATTTTAAAAGATGCTTAGATTACATAAATGTTACACAAAAATTACAGGGATTCCCATAATCTCCACCTTCCATAACATTTCAAATAAACATCTTTCATTAGTGTGGCACATCACCTGCAATGGATATACACATCCTGGGGCTTTGCCACTAAGCAGAGACCACAGTTCACATCATAGACCACTCTGTCTCCCACACAGTTCTGCATGGTATATGCTGATGTAAAATGGCCTATATCTGTCACCACAAAGTCACTCAGGACAACCCCCAGGTCCTGAAAAAGCCCCTGTATTACAAGTGCCATTCCCCTTCCAACCCTGAAACCATCTAGTGACCACTGGCTCCACCCCACTGTTATAATTTCTTCCATTGCTTGAGTCACAATATGTCTACAACAGAATGCCATTATGTCCACTCTTGTCCATAGCTCTTCCCCCACTCCTGAGTGGACTGGAATGGTGATGTCCACTCTACCTCCAAGTGAGAGTGGGCTTATATCCCATGGATACGGTGGATGGGATTATCCAGCCTGCAGATGCAGACTCTCTTAATTCCCTGGGATGGCCATTGATCCTCATCATCTCCTCACCAGGTGATTTGGGTGAGTCCATTGAGTAGGAGTTGCAGCTCCACCGAGATTCCAGGCACAGCTGGCACATAGGCAGGCCAGAGGCTCCAGAGTCAGGAAGTACACCTACAAACTCCAGCATCACATATAGGTTTGAATAGAAGGGACTGATGGACCATGTGAAGGAAGGACTTATTTGTGTCCAACTCTGTCACTCTCAGGAGCACAGATTCCAAAGTACAGTCCACTGATAAGGCATCAATCTCTGGTGCTATCCCCCATTATATAGGACCTGGGTGTCTCCAGAGCCCTCAGGAGCCACTCTGTGTGCGTGATATCCACTTTGGGGTTCTATGAGATCCTACTGAGGTATGCATAAGCATTACCTCTGGGATGACCTCCTGACTCTCTTTGAAGTCTCATAATCATATGAACTCATTTGTCTTTACCTATTCCCCTTTTATTCAAGGTCTTTTTTCCAGTCATGTTTTCAGTTGGCACTTGATATTAATCCCTCATTGCCAGGGAGGCTCATCCCCGGGAGTCATGTCCCTTGTTGGAGGGAACATAATGCATTCATATGCTGAGTTTGGCCTAGAGAGAGGCACATTTGAGCAGCAAGGAGGCTCTCAGGTGGCAACCCTTAGGCACCCCATAACAGGAGGCCAAGTTTCAATTACAAGAGCAAAGACTCATAAGGCTAGTCATCAATAGCAAGAACCCAACAGTGGGCCATCCTCTTTTGCCAGACACTGCCCTTGCACTCAGGGGACTGTGGCTGCTCCCTTGGAGAATGTGGCAGATCTCTCCTGGCTGGGAATTCAGTATTCCATCATTTATTGAGTGATTGTCTATCCACCATGACCATGCCCCATCCCTCGATCATTTGAAAAATTTTATATATCTTTCATGTATATTCAGATGAACTTCCTCCCATGAAACCCCCATCCCAGACACACCCCCACCAATGATCCTCTGCAGCCACCATTGTAACCCTACTATGATCTAAACCTTCCTTGAAGATGAAGCTCATATAATAACCATATAAAATTAATAGGAAAATGAAATAATAATGATAAGCTTAAATGCAAGAGATAAAATACAAGGAAACCCAGAAAAAAAAAGAACTAAAAATAAAATATAATTAATGGATTGGGACATTCAAAAAAAGGAAATCGGAAAAAACAAAAGAATTTTTTTTAAATTATTTATTTATTTTTCTCCTTTATCCCTGCATTATTGGATGTCCCATGTGTACCATGACACCTTCCCCCTCTCGTTCCCCAGTGTCTCCTAAATTTATATTTAGTTTTCAAAGAAGTTTTAAGTCCAGCAAAGTCACACATGGAATAATAGAGATTCCCATATACCCAACCTCCCTCCCCTTTCTCCACCCCATATTAAAACCTTTTTTTTTTTGAGATGGTAGCATTGTTATAACTGTTATACAGATTGTGAAACATAGCTACTAAACATTGGCAATGGTTTACAGAATAGTTTACATTTTAGACAACAGTTTAATAATTTTTGATGATATTTACCATGTCCTGTGTCCATTACTGTAAAGTAATGGAAAACATTCCCCACGACCACTAAATACCCCATTTGATCTTTTCTGTTCCTTCCTCCCCATCCCCCTGAGGCATATGAACTCCCCTATCTTGACTCATAGGATGACAAGATTCATAGTTACATATCCTGAGTATTCTAACCTGCCCTTCCTAATCCACCCACCTGTTAACCCTGCACCACCAAAACCAGTAATATCACTACCCACTTGTCCTATTCTTCAATATGCAACTATACTTTATCACTTTACCATAGATTATGTCCATATAGGTGATGGCTCACAACCTAGTCTTCTCTCTCTCTCCCCTGTCAACCTATCTTTCAGACAGTAGTTCTCAGAGACTGCCCACTCTTCTCAATTCAAATCAGTGAGTTCATATACTGTTCATCCTTCAATGCCTGGCTTGCTTCACTCAACATAAGGTCTTCAAGATTCATCCAAGTTATTACATGTTTTAGCACTTTATTCCTTCTAACAGCCAAGTAATATTTTACTGTATGTATGTACCACATTTTTCTTATCCATTCATCTGTTGATGGGCACCAGGGCTGATTCCAACTTTTGGCAATTGTTAACAATGCTGGTATGAACATTGGTGTGCATATCTGTTCGGGTCTTTGCTTTCAATTCTTCTCGGTGTATACCAAGCAGTGGAATTGCTGGATCATACGGATGATTATTATTAGTTTTCTGAGGAATCATCAAACTGTCCTCCACAGTGGCTGGACCATTCCACAATCCCACCAGCAATGGATAAGGGTTCCTATTCCTCCACATCCTCTACAACACTTATATTCTGCTGTTTTTTTAAAAGCTGCCATTCTGATGGGTGTAAGATGGCATCTCACTGTGGTTTTGATTTGCATTTCCCTAATAGCTAGCGATGTCGAGCATATTTTCATGTGCTTTTTAGCCATTTGTATTTCTTCCTTGGAGAAGTGACTTTTCAAGTCACTTGCCCATTTTTTAAATGGGTTGTCTGTTTTTTTATTTTTGAGGTGTAGGATTTCTTTATATATGTAGTATATTAGGCTCTTATCAGATATATGGTAGCCAAATATTTTCTCCCATTGGGTAGGCTCCCTTTTTATTTTCTCAATAACATCCTTTGAGGTGCAGAAGTTTTTAATTTTGATGAGATCCCATTTATCTATTTTTTCTCTTGCTGCTCGTGCTTTGGGTGTGAAGTTCATGAAACCATTTCCTATTACAAGGTCCTGTAGATGCTTCCCTACATTATCTTCCAATGTCTTTATCGTTTTGGCTCTTATATTTAGATCTTTGATCCATCTTGAGTTAATTTTTGTATGAGGTGTGAGATGGTATTCCTCTCTCATTCTTTTGGATATGGATATCCAGTTCTCCAAGCACCACTTGTTAAAGAGGCCATTCTCTCACAACTGAGTGGACTTGGGGGCCTTGTCAAATATCAGATGACTGTATATGTGAGGATCTATATCAGAACTCTCAAATACATGGGAACTCAGAAAAAAATTAAAAATTAAATTAAAGGATTTTGACATTCAAGAAATTGGAAAAAAAATTTTAAATTAAAAAGTAAAAAAATTGATTCTTATTATTTTTTCCTTTATCACTGCATTATCCGGTTTCCATTCTGTACCATGGCATCTTCCCTCTCTCACTCCCCACTTTCTCCCAAATTTTAATTTAATTTTCAAAGATGTTTCAGGTCATAGCAAAGTCACATACACAACACTAGAGACTCTCATATAACCAACTTCCTTCCCCTTTCCTCACCCCATATTAAAACCTTTTTAATGTGAATGGTAGCATTGTTATAACTGTTATACATGTAGTGAAACACAGCTACTAAACATTGTCAATGGTTTACAGTATTGTTTACTATTTAGACAGTAGAGTTTATTTTTGATGATATTTACATGTTGTGTTTCCATTACTCTAAGGTAATGAAAAACATTTCCCATGACCACTAAATACCCCCTGTTTGATCTTTTCTGTTCCTTCCTCCCCACCCTCCTGGGGCACATGACACTCCATCTTGACTCATTGGATGTCAAGATTCATAGTTACATGCAAAAAGAGGTCTTGACACACTGGTTGTCCTCCTCTATTAGGATGCACCCTTGCTCATAAGAGATGTCCATGTGACTGTTTCTGCATCAATCATTCCTCCCAAATGTGGGGGTCCATCTCCTTCCCACTCACCGTGTGGGTCTCCACTAACTGACACAGCACATTATAACAGGATGAACACTCACACACTCCCCAGAAGCCCACTCCAGATGAACCCCATCCTGAATGCCTCCCCACAACCTACACCCAAAGCCAATGACACTACCTTGTCATATTGCCATAAGAGCATTCCCATGCCTGCCCTTGCAACATCATACACACAAATCCCATGTTCACCTAGTCCCCCTACCATCTCTCTCCCCAGTATCCTGGGTATTCTAACCTGCCCTTCCTAATCTAACCACCTGTCAACCCTGCACCACCAAACCTAGTAATATCACTACTCACCTGGCATATCCTTCAATATGCAACTATACTCTATTACTTTACCTTAGATTATGTCCATATGGGTGATGGCTCACAACCTTCTCTTTCTCTCCTTTTTAAATGTATCTTTCAGACAATGGTTCTCAGAGATTGCTCACTTTCCAAAATTCAAATCAGTGAGGTCATATACTCTTCATCCTTCAATGCCTGGCTTCCTTCACTCAACATAAAGTCTTCAAGATTCATCCATGTTATTCTGGGTGTTAGCACTTTATTCCTTCTTACACCTGATTAATATTCCATTGTATGTATGTACCATGTTTTGTTTATCCATTCATCTGTTGATGGGCACCAAGGCTGATTGCAACTTTTGGCAATTGTGAACAATGCCACTATGAACATTGGGGTGCATATATTTGTCTGTGTCTTTGCTTTCTTCCGGTTATGTACCCAGCAGTGGAATCACTGTATCATATGGAAGATCTATTGTGAGTTCTCTGAGGAACCGCCAAACTATCCTGCACAGTGGCTGGACCATTCCACAATCCCACCAGCGGTGGATAAGTGTTCCTATTCCACTACATCCTCTCCAACACTTATAGTCTGCTGTGTTTTTAATAGCTGCCATTCTGATGGGTGTATGATGGCATCTCATTTTAGTTTTGATTTGCATTTCCCTAGTAGCTAGTGATGTCGAGCATTTTTTCATGTGCTTCTTAGCCATTTGTATTTCTTCCTTGGAGAAGTGTCTTTTCAGGTCACTTGCTCATTTTTTAAATGGGTTGTTCATCTTTTTATTTTTGAGATGTAGGTTTACTTTTTATATGCACGATATTAGGATCCTATCAGATATATAGTTGCCAACTATTTTTTCCCATTGAGTAGACTGCCTTTTTATTTTCTTAATAATGTCCTTTGAGGTGCAGAAATTTTTAATTTTGAGGAGATCCCATTTATCTACTTTTTCTCTTGCTGCCCATGCTTTGGGTGTTAAGTTCATGAAACCACTTCCTATTACAAGGTCCTGTAGATGCTTCCCTACATTATCTTCCAATGTCTTTATGGTTTAGGCTCTTATATTTAGATCTTTGATCCATCTTGAGTAGATTTTTGTGTGAGGTGTGAGATGGTATTCCTCTCTCATTCTTTTGGATATGGATATCCAATTCTCCAAGCACCACTTGTTAAAGAGGCCATTCTCTCCCAACTGAGTGAACTTGGGTGCTTGTCATAAACCAGATGACTGTATATGTGAGGATCTATATTGGAACTCTCAATTCAGTTCCATTGGTCAGTATGTCTATCCTTGTGCCAATACCATGCAGTTTTAACCACTGTAGCTTTGTAGTATGTTTTAATGTCAGGTAATGTGATACCTCTGACTTCATTTTTCTTTTTCAATATGTCTTTGTCAATTCGGGGCCTCTTACCTTACAAAATACAGTGTTGATTTTTATTGGGATTGAATTAAATCTGTAGAATAGTTTGGGTAGGATAGACATCTTGATGATGTTTATTCTTCCTGTCTATGAACAGGGAATATTCTTCCATTTATTCAAGTCTTCTTTGATTTTTTTAATATTGTTTTGTAGTTTTCTGTATATAAGTCCTCAAAATATTTAGTTAAATTTATTCCTAGGTATTTAATTCTTTTAGTGACTATTGTAAATGGTACTTTTTTCTTGATTTCCTCCTCAGATTGCTCGTTATTGGTGTACAAAAATGCCACTGTTTTTTGAGAATTGATCTTATAGCCTGTGATATTACTGAACTCCTTTATAATTTCTACAAGCTTTGTTGTAGATTTCTCATGGCTTTCTATGTAGAGGACCATGTGGTCTGCAGACAATGAAATTTTTACTTCTTTTTTTCCAATTTGGATGCCTTTTATATCTTTTTCTTCCCTCAGTGCTCGAGCAAGTACTTCTAAGACAATGTTAAATAGGAGTGGTGATACTGGGCATCCTTGTCTTGTTCCCGATCTCAGAGGGAAGGTTTTAGGATTTCACTATTGAAGATGATGTTTGCTTTGGGTTTTTCATATATACCCTTTATCATATTCAGAAAGTTTCCTTCTATTCCTTTCTTTTGTAGTGGTATCAGAAAAGAGTGCTGTATTTTGTCAAATGCTTTTCTGCATATATAAAGATGATAATGTGATATTTTTCTTTCAATCTGCTTATGTGGTGTATTATATTGATTGATTTTCTTAAATTGAACCATCCTTGCATACCCAG